>JAHLJT010004567.1:130655530-130893699 GCA_031308135.1 Acheta domesticus
ATTTTTGTCGGCCTGGATGGTTTTAGTTTGAAATCTCGACTGTAGCGAATTTTTGACGACTTCAGAGCTGAGAAGGTAATGCCATTGATTGGATGAGAATTAGTAAATTCAATTCAAATTTGGTGAAGCTTTATTTTACGTGGCGAGCTCAGACCAATCGGTTTCTCGGTTGTCGTCGCAATCGCTATGCTCCTTTCGCTAAGTCAAGTGGCGAAAGAAGGTAAGGAATCGCATGCAAATGTGAATACTGTAGTGATACCGAATAGATTCAGTTTTATTCTGCCGCAAAAAACTCCACGCAGGCGGCGACGCGAGAGATGCGAGGCGCCACGGGGGCGACCGAGGGCAGGCGAGGCGCCACGGTTGTCGGCACCTTCGCTCCATAATTCGTCGCGGACACGTGTGACCCCAACTCTGGGTAGCCGCTCATGCCACACGCCCCCTTCAGTATTTTCCACGACGCCTGGAAACTCTATCCGTCACCTCCCTAGAGATTCCTAGCCCCTCACACCCCCCGGTCGTTAATAACTGCCCCTTTCGACGCAAAATTAAAGCGAGAGGGAGCGATAACCAGCCCCTCTCTCACTCTTTTCTCGGCCTCGAAAACATCCTCTGATTGGGCAGAAAATATCTAATGCGCAGTACCCTTTCGCCAATAGCAACCAGAATCGGGTTTGTTCTAGAATATTCCAGAGTCACAGGGATAATTTTGGTAGGGGGAACGAGGTTTCCTAAAACTTGGGCGGAGAGGCACAAAAGAGAGCTGGGGAGCTGTGTTCAGAATCGGACGCAAGTGGCAGGCGCCTGCAGGGGGGACCTGTATATTCTGTTGTGGCGTTCGGTTCGATGGACTTAGAAAAATTATTAAGTTTCTTGTAGAGTTTGGGTACAAGACTTCTGTGACGAACGCAGGCCGCAGCAGAACAGTATTATGAACATTTGACAGCAATTCGTATTATATTACGTCCGATTTACGTGCGAACTCGAGACTCTCTTTTCCTTAGTGAATTTGTGCGATAATTCACGGGCTCATTAGTATCAAGTATTGTGAGATCGACCGGGAATGAACCGACCGTGTCAGTGAATGAACTGTGCTGACCATTCACCGCAGCGAGCAGACGGCGCTTTTGTGTTCCGGCCCGCCTTGGCCGCTACCCTCGCAAGTACCTGATCTGACCTACATTTTCCGAGCGGCGCCCCTCGCTCGCCACGAACCTCGCAGCCAGCTGACCTGAGGTCGTTCAACTTCAGTGGGTGGCGCAGGCCGCCTAACAGAGGTATTTTCTGTTCGAGTGTCTTATGTCGTACCCGCGATCGAGAGGTGTGAACAGTACATCACAATCAGTGTTAACTTCCTCTCGACCGGGCGACGAAGAGGAGTTCCCGGCCGCGCATGGCCGTCAAGCGGGAATTCGCGCGCGAAGAAGAGTTTCATCTGATTGTAATCACTTTGTAATTTTTTGTTCTCTTATGTGCATGACATTTCATTTTTTGTTTTATTTCGATTTTGGGGGCATGCTCGCCAGAGTTATCATCACCAGACCATTAGCGTTTTCTTTTTTTTAATGAATAAATTCAACTTGTTCTAAATTCACATGTTTGACTTCTCATTCAACCTAGGCCACCGGCTTCCTCATCTTTCGCCGTTTCAGGTAATCTGTCGACTGAGCGGGCCGGCTACCCGTCTGAGGCGCCCAACCGAAGACCCGAGGGTAGTTGCAATTGGCTTTCCCACCGTGGGCTCGATTAACGCGAAATAATCGTAATTTTTCATTTTTTTAATATCCAGATAAGCGCCCTGAGATTTCTCTGCCTAAATTATTAAATTGTTTAAATTATTAAGATGATGGATGGAAGCACGGTGTAGAGAGTTAATAACTTATGGTCTGTTGAGGATGTCATTTTGTACTGTGTTTTCCTTGTAAGTGTCATTGTCTTGTGTTGTGTTGTGTTGTGTGAATACCGTGTGCGCGTACTAAACAAGTGAAACCGCGTAACATTGTAAAAATGCAGGACGAATCAGGTATTGACGTGACGGGTGAAGACAGTTTTGAGGAGCCGTCGACGCAAGGTCCCACCTTAAGTGAGATCTTGCGCGTTATGAGAGAAATTTCAGATAACACTGTTGCCAAATTTGAGGAGAAATTTTCAGACAACGCCGCTAAATTGAAAGAAATTAAAGACCAGTCAGATAGCAATGTCGAAAATTAGAGGAGAAAATTGCAAATAATGCCGCGAAATTAGAGGAGAAATCTCAATAATGCCGCGAATTAGAGGAGAAAATCTCAAATAATGCCGCGAAATTAGAGGAGAAAATCTCAAATATGCCGCGAAATTAGAGGAGAAAATCTCAAATAACGCTGCCAAATTACAGGAAATGTTAGATGACCGGTTCACAGCACATGAGGCAAGTGTGAGGACAGATTTACCGAATCGAAAGTCATTTGGAAGCCCAAGCAAATAAATTAGAAAGTCTCGAGCAAAAACTTAACCATGAAATAGGGATTTTAAGAATCAGGTCGAAGGCAGATGCGGGGAAATAGAGGGGAACGTAGAAAAACTCAGTCAGGAGTTGGGAAGGGCACAGCGGAAACTACCGAAAAATTTCAAAATTTTTAAAATCGAAATTCAGACCAAATTACAGGCATGCGACGACAAAGTAGAAGCGTGCTGTGAGTCGGTACTGAAAAGATCATTGAAGTTAAGCAGGAAATGGGCGAAAAATTTAATAAAATCGGACAGAAACTCCATTCAGAAGTGTCGCATATCCACGAAAAGTTCGCGCAAAGTAGGCAATATTAGTGAGGAAAACATCAGGGAGAGAGAAGCCAAAATTAAAAGGGAAATTGATCGTACTGTCCTAGAATTGGTAAAGGAGGAAATTGAAAAGGAACGCGAGAATTACCCAAATCCGAATTCTGGTGGCTCAGGCCTTCGCTTCTCGTGGGCTCCACCGCAAACCTGTATTTTTCCGGAAAACCGATGAAAATCCAAAAGTTTTCCTTGACCGGGCGGAAAATTACATGAATCTCACGAAGGCGGTACCTTCACACTTGAAGGCTAAATTTATGCAAGAATTGTTGAAAGGCAATGCATCTTATTGGATTTCCGCTTTAAACCCTTTCCCTCAAAATTATGAAGAGTTTCGGGAGAAGTTTCTGAATCGATACTGGGGCGAACAACGGAGATATGAGTTCGAGCGGAAGATTTTAGATCGCGATGGGAAAACCGCCACGGGCAGTCCTATTTAGACTACGCCATGGAGAAAAATCTCCGCCATCAAGCTGTGTGACCCGCAGGCAAACGACCGAAAAATCATCTGGTTACTGACAGCTCATTTCCAACGTATGTACAGAATATTGGAACAGCGTGGAGTGTAGAGATTTAGAACGTTTTCCAAGAACTGTTGGCCAATTTGATAGAACGCGGACAACTATCACAATGAGAACCGCGACAGAAATCGCAGGCCCGACGGAAACTACCAAGGCAGCCGCAGTGGCATAGAGATAATAGGGCCGGAGGGAACGAGGCAGATGATCGGCGAGCGCCGCCCGAATCCCGTGAGAACCGTGGACATCGCGATGAGAGAGATGGACGGCAAAATTCATCCCGGCCGGCTTCAACAAATTAGAAACGTCCCAGCTGTCTCGGTATCTGGGTGACGGACGAGTTTCTTTAGAGATACCATTTCATGCGATCATATCAGTGAATTATGCCTTTTTTGATTTTAACGAAGACGAGGATGTGACTATCAAAGAACGTGCCAGAAAATGCCCTATTATTGAATCCTTTATGGAAAATTTATGTGTCCAAGCTCTTATTGATACTGGTAGTGAAATTAGTGCTGTGTCAAAGAAATTTTATGCGCGACTTATAAGCGAGCGGATTCCAGTACCGACATTACCTACCGTCAGATGCTATGTCATAGGGGTTGGGAGAAAACGAAGCAAGCCAATTTCAATGCAGGTCCTGATTTCAACTAATATAGGAGATATGTTGTTTGATGTGCCCTGTCTAGTAATTGAAGATCTTAATCATGATGTTATTTTGGGGGTTGATTTTTTTAAGAGAAAACGGTGGAATAATAGATTTTTCCAGAAATGTTATGAGTTTCGGTGCCGGTAAAGAAATTATTATTCAAGATGACGGGGAAGATAGGATTGATCTTAGCATTTCTAGTGCAACTTGGGAAGGGGGGGAAACGACGAAGGGGATTATTTGCCAAATGTGCAAAAATGTGATTTTTTGAACTATGATGAACGCTCCCAGTTGCAGACAGTGCTACTTGATTATTTACATGTCTTCGGTCGCCCCGTTCATCCAATTAAAGACTTTTGTTTTCGAATTAGGGTTACCGATGACTCGCCGTTTAAGATGAAAAACTATCCTATTCCACAAGCTTTAAGGGGGGAAGTTGATGAGACCGTCAGAAAAATGATTGACGAGGGCATCATCGAGAGATCAGTGACGCCTATCTAAATCCGATTGTCGTTGTAAAAAAGAAAGACGGAGGGGTCAGAATTTGTTTAGACGCTCGCAGAATTAATGAAGTGACCGTTCCAGAAAATGAGGCGCCGCAGAATATTGATGATATTCTTTGGAAGTTTAACCAAACAAAAATTTTCTCAGCTTTGGATTTTTCTAGTTCGTACTGGCAAATTGCTATTCACCCAGACGACAGAAAATTTACAGGATTCTTTACAACGGCCTCACTTATGTCTGGAAGCGGATGCCTTTCGGCCTAAAGAACAGTGGCGCAGCCTTCATTCGATGCTTAGATGGAAAATTAGGTGACGAACTCAAACTCTTCGTTACGCCTTATATTGACGACCTTGTGATTTCATCTCGAAATTTTCAGGAACATCTTTGTCATTTAAAGCGACTGTTAGAATGCCTTTCTACCAATCAAATGAAAGAATGAAAAACTTAATTCCAAACTTTATTAATCTCTAAAATAAACTCGCCAGAACCGTACAGCTTACCGAGTAGTTCGTGATAGCCGTGCCTTCACTGTTTAAGAAATACTAATTTGTAACCGTAGATTAGGGAATTCAGATTTTCTTGTAGTTTATTAGTTTATTTTATTACTCCACCATTATTAGGGTTAATGAGTTTAATTTAAGGGTAATTATTTGAATAAGACCTTTTATGTAATTGTTATCACAGAAATTAGTCTCGTTAGAATTCGGTTACATTTTTTTTTAAATTTTTTTTGACGAGATAAGCATCTCAGGTTTCAAAACTTCTCACCACGCCTTACGAATTTTAAACCACGATGCATATCTCTACTGCGGGAAGGGAGGCCAATGTAGTGATACCGAATAGACAAGTTTATTCTGCCGCAAAATAACTCCACGCAGGCGGCGACGCGAGAGATGCGAGGCGCCACGGGGGCGACCCGAGGGCCAGGCGAGGCGCCACGGTGTCGGCACCCTTCGCTCCATAATTCGTCGCGGACACGTGTGCCCCAACTCTGGGTAGCCGCTCTGCACAGACCCTTCAGTATTTTTCCACGACGCCTGGAACTCTTCCGTCAACCTCCCTAGAGATTCCTAGCCCCTCACACCCCCGGTCGTTAATAACTGCCCCTTTTCGACGCAAAATTAAAGCGAGAGGGAGCGATAACCAGCCCCTCTCTCACTCTTTTCTCGGCCTCGAAAACATCCTCTGATTGGGCAGAAAATATCTAATGCGCAGTACCCTTTTCGCCAATAGCAACCAGAAATTCGGGTTTGTTCTAGAATATTCCAGAGTCACAGGATAATTTTGGTAGGGGGAACGAGGTTTCCTAAAACTTGGAGCGACGAGGCACAAAAGAGAAGCTGGGAGCTGTGTTCAGAATCGGACGCAAGTGGCGGCTGCAGGGGGGAACCTGTTTATATTCTGTTGTGGCGTTCGGTTCGATGGACTTAGAAAAATTATTAAGTTTCTTGTAGAGTTTGGGTACAAGACTTCTGTGACGAACGCAGGCCGCAGAACAGTATTATGAACATTTGACAGCAATTCGTATTATATTACGTCCGATTTACGTGCGAACTCGAGACTCTCTTTTCCTAGTGAATTTGTGCGATAATTCACGGCTCATTAGTATCAAAGTATTGTGAGATCGACCGGGAATGAACCGACGTGTCAGTGAATGAACTGTGCTGACCCATTCACCGCAGCGAGCAGACGGCGCTTTTGTGTTCCGGCCGCCTTGGCCGCTACCCTCGCAAGTACCTGATCTGACCTACATTTTCCGAGCGGCGCCCCTCGCTCGCCACGAACCTCGCAGCCAGCTGACCTGAGGTCGTTCAACTTCAGTGGGTGGCGCAGGCCGCCTAACAGAGGTATTTTCTGTTCGAGTGTCTTATGTCGTACCCGCGATCGAGAGGTGTGAACAGTACATCAGACAATCAGTGTTAACTTCCTCTCGACCGGGCGACGAAGAGGAGTCTCCCGGCCGCGCATGGCCGTCAATGCGGGAATTCGCGCGCGAAGAAGAGTTTCATCTGATTGTAATCACTTTGTAATTTTTTGTTCTCTTATGTGCATGACATTTCATTTTTTTGTTTATTTCGATTTTGGGGGCATGCTCGCCAGAGTTATCATCACCAGACCATTAGCGTTTTCTTTTTTTTAATGAATAAATTCAACGTGTTCTAAATTCACATGTTTGACTTCTCATTCAACCTAGGCCACCGGCTTCCTCCATCTTCGCCGTTTCAGGTAATCTGTCGACTGAGCGGGCCGGCTACCCGTCTGAGGCGCCCAACCGAAGACCCGAGGGGTAGTTGCAATACGTAGGGGGCGAGGATAGGATTAGGATAAGGAAGAGGAAGAAATAGATCGCGCCGCAAACCTTGACCCGTTTGTTAGGGTACTGTTTCCGTGGCATTCGTGTGGTGTTGATCGGATAAACCACGAAAACTAGCGATCAGAGCAGCCGGCCCCTAGAACTCTCGTCCAGACAACGGACGAACTCGACCTAGCTCTCAAGCTAGTGTCGAAAATCCTGCCACCGTCGGTACTGGAACCCTGGAACCTCCCGGTTAGTGGCACTGCAGTGACATCAGCTGATGCCCCGAGCCCCCTCAGCCGGCACGCGTATAGTCCGATTAAAAGATGTAGGTGGTGTCCAGTTGCGAGTAGAAAGGAGCCATGTTGACAGGTTGCATATCAATGAGCACAAGTTCACGGGTCACGAAAATAAACACATATAAAAATAACAAAATCACGTACTCATATTGTATGAAGCAACAGCTTCAGAAACACAACTGTCAACCACCAACTAGTTTTAATCGGACCATAGCGACGAACTCTTCTCGCGGCTGCCGAATGCGACCCACCTGGCGCGCGCGTCTGGTGCGGGCGGTGGGTGGGCGGGGGCGGCCGCAGCTCGTGCCGCTCGACGCCGCCGCCGCGCGCGCGCCGGGTCGTCGCGCCCGGGCCGCGTCCAGCAGCAGGAGTAGCCGCGCGCGCTGTCCCGTAGCGGAGGCATCTTGCGCCGGCGGGGCCGCTCCGCACCTGCGCACACGTCCGTTGCATAGATGTAGTAGTCGTTACTCATCCATTACATCAGGAGTGTCAAGGTCTTCTACTGGTGGCAGTGGCACGCTTCGTGGCGCCATAGCATGCCGCGAGCTTATCCGCGCAACTAGCATCGGGAAAGGAAACTATTAGTAACCCCGCCGTTTTACAATAGTGATGGCGTTGTCTCTTGTGGTGGGGTGATGAACTGCGTGGAGAGGCGATTTCGTCGAGCCACTCGTGAACGACTCCCGCTCGCGGCATCGACCTTGACAACATTGCATTACATAAATACTAGTGGACTCGGCAATGCTTCGCTATTGCAATGCACAGTGCAACTATTTTATTATGTGCCGCGATCGTAGAAAATTCTGCTCGGCCGAACGGGCCCTCACTCCCCAGGAAAGGTGCGCTCAACTCCCTTGTGAACGGGAGATTTTCAAGGACTCGCCATGAAAAGAATGCCTTTCTCAGGACGGGACCTTGAAAACTTCCTTTCCGCAGCGTTCACAGGGGAGCTGAGCTCACCGTTCTCCTGCGAGTAATGGCCCGTCGGCCGAGTAGAATTTTCTACAATCGCGACACACTAATAAAAATAGTCTCACTGTTCAGTAATCCCTCAACATTCGCAAGAGTTAGGTTCCCAAAAAACCTCGCGAATGTCAAATCCGCGAATGTTGAGTCCATATTTTAATGAATTTTTGATTGATTGATTGATTCGTGTTTCCCGGCGCGTCAACTACTCAGGTCATTAGTCCCGTAAATGTAGTGCGTGTTTTGTCTCGGGAGGTGGCGATGATCTTCTCCCCGCTGGATGGCGAGATCTGGCGTCGACCTACCGTCGACTAGCGGGGTTTTCCCCTTAACCAGGAATCTTCCACCAGCGGGGCACCACCGCCCCAGCCGGGACCAAGCTGTAAGCTCCCGACCGGTCTCCGGCATGTGTGGGTAGTGTAGTGCATGTTAGTGTAAGTGTGTGTGTGTAAGAGGAGAGGATAGGGCAAGGAAGAGGAAGGAAAGATCGCGCGCGGTCCGTGGCCCGTTTGTTAGGGTACTGCTCCGGCATTCGCCTGGTTTTATCGGAGACACCACGGAAAACTACCGATCAGAGCAGCCGGCCGCTAGAATTCTCCTCCAGACAGCGACTGAATTCGACCTAGCTGAAAAGCTAGTGTCGAAAATCCTGCCGCTGTCGGGACTCGAACCTAGGACCTCCCGGTCAGTGGGACTTCAGTGACATCAGCTTGATGCACTGAGCCATTTCTCCGGTACATTATTATTTAATGAAGAAAGGTGGTGGGTTAGGTTCCTGGTATCGAAAAGCTGTTAAAAAAGAAAGAAAAAATATAACAACAATTGCAGAAGAACTGAGTAAGTGCTACTAAAACAATTCACAATTAACATCCCAAAGAGAAGAAATAAAACAATATTTGGAACTAATTTCAAAGTTGAGAGTGATTGAATAGAGGATTTGTTAATTTTTTGGTTCTTCACCCTCCTCATGGTTCTAATATCCAAACATGGAAAGGTCGCTGTTTCTATTTCTCTCTTAAATTTCGAAGTTATTTCCATTTTCGGATCACATTTGAATGCCCTTTCACCAGAGCTTGTTGAAGTTTTAGAACGCCAATAACAGCTTTAACATTGAAATTGGTCCAGGGCACAGTTCGCTTCTGTTACTTCATTTCGTTCGAGGTTTTCTTTGCTGATAATTTCCCTAAGCTGCTCTTCAGTGGGGTCATTATAATGAGAGTTGCACAGATCCTGAATGGCTTTTCTGTTCATGTGCCCAAAACCCTTACCTCCAATTTCTCGCAACCGAATTGAATATTTTAAATTGTATTATTGAACGTGATACTTTGAGCTCCAGTGTCTGCCGAGTTTATTTCCCAGATAATGCTGATATAGGAAATAAAATGTGATAGCATTCAAAAAAGTACAACCAAAGACGCACTCGCAGTAATAAATTAGTGACTATTAAATTTTCAACAGTAAATAAATAAATTTAAAAAAAGAAGCACTCGCGAATGTCGAAGTCGCGAATATTAAAACCGGTAGCATTTCTCTAATCGCGAATGTTCGGAACTCGCGAATAGCGAATTCGCGGATGTCGAGGGATTACTGTATTATACTTCACACGCCTTTGTGAAGGATCACGTGATTGTTAATCACGTTTTACGCTACACGTTGCAAAAATTTTAATAGATGAAAGGAATTTTCGCGAGAATGGGTTTGTCATGCGATTGCCAGAAGTGAGACATGTCATATCGTGGGTTCTTCATTTGTATTCTTGCGTCGCAGAAGTCACCCCCCTCTGATAGTTTTGACAGCCACCAGCAACATTGCCTCGCAGTACGTCGCTGCGAGGCAAAGTTGAAGTTTTTCATCTCCATATTTGGTCGTTATGCTGATATAAAACTGCTATATTACGATTAGTTTTTTAATGTTGAAAATAAGATCTACATCTCAATTAGAAATAATTCAATAGTAACTATTTTCACTAACGAATTTCTGTGAAACCTTACTTTTCACATTGAGAGAATAATATTATTGGCATATTTAAAATAATACTTCTTATATTATTATATTATTATTATTATTATTATTATTATTGTTGTTGTTGTTGTTCAAGTGTGCCGTTTCAGAACAGCCAGTTTTGATGAATCAGGAACTCATCTTCCACACACTCGACACCAGCATTTTTGGTGCTGCAAGGCACTACTATTATTTAAACATTTAATGAAGAATTTGAAATTTTGAATTCATGGTTTTAGGTTATTTTACTGAACCTCTGAAATAAAAAAATAAATCAATTAAAAACTATTTTATTTTGAGGTATCGCATATAGTGAACGTTATTGGTTCGCTGAGTTTCACTATTACCAGTTCAGTAGAATACGTATGATACAGATAAAGTGAGAATTTGACTAATTCTCAGTTAGGTTCACCAAATACAAAATAGGAGCAGTTTCCAGTGAAATTCGAACTCCAGGTGGATGAAGTTGTCATTAACCATCAGGAGGTAGGTAGGTTAGGTGAAGTACATTACGGTGACGGGGAATAGAAGATATGTTATAAACGTGCAGACTTCTGGCGGAAAGTTTATACGGCTAGAAAGAGGCTTTTTAAGGTTGTACGTGCTGTTTCAATTTCTTTAGAGTCAGTCGTACATTTATATTATTGATGCCACCAAATCTAACCACACTATTAAATATTACCACAAGTTGGCCCTTTGCTAAGCATAACTATGTTGGCGGCGAGACTCCGGCCCGTTAGAATCAACATATTTGTTCGGGTTTATATCGTAACGTCTTAGCATTTTGCTCGGTCAGACGCGCACAAGGGCATGCGGCCGGTGGGCAGTGTTGCCATATGATTAAATGTGTAACTCAGTACCAACCTTTAAAAATTCTGGTACTTCCATAAAATTACGGGTACCAATGACAGTTGATTTGAAATTGTTCATATTACAGCCTATGATGTTTTTACGCGCGCGGAAAGTTCCTTAAATTTAACTCGATATCGAGTCATTTTGTATCAATAAACTAAATGAAAGCATGGTGGAAAGAAACAAATCTTTCTACTATAAATGAAAGACTAAGACCTTTTCTCCTATAGCCTGTCCTGGAAAAATACCATCCAATGTCACTTAATGTTTTCACAGCAGTGTTTTCACCAATATCACAATGATTTGTAATATCAGCGATCGTTTTAAATTATTGACAAAAAAATATTATATGAATTTTAAATTGTACATCATCAATTACCGTAGGCTTAAAATCCTGGTATTTAAGCATACCAGTATGCCTTCATCCTGATACATGGTATCTTGATTAACATCCTCGTAAAAATACCGGGATCCTGATATGTCTGGCAACAAGTCGTGTATTTATTAGTGTAAAATATCTGTACAGAACCGTCATAAAATATAGAATTAATGCAGTTATTGTTGTTAATGCCTTTATTGTGATCATCGTTATCATATTACTAATATTATTATTGTCTTAAAATAATTAAGTTACATTGTATTTAATTCCTAATTATAATATGTAAATTTTAGTGTTCTGCCACAAGCTTGCATAACCTATCTGCGAAAGCAATAAATATCAATCTATTGCCGGGGGGGAGCAGCTGGTCCCGTGGCGCCAGGCTGGCGGCAGAGGTGCGGGGCCTCGGAAGGTGCAGTCGGGGGCGTGGGTTTGGAAGGCGGATGTCGTATAACGGGGGGGGGGGGAGTGATGTGTGACGGAATGGAGCTAGCCGGCGGGCCTTCTTTTTTTTGCACCCGGTCCCAAACTCCGTAACGAAATGAAGCAGTCCGGCGAGTCTAGAGCGGGGAGGCACAGTCACGTGATTACCCGCGAAATAGGCAAGCGGAGGAAACTGCCGCGGGCATTGGAGTTTGAGAGGAATCTCGGTGCAGATGCACATTGTTCACCCATGTGGGTGGTAATCGCAAGCCTGGGCGTTGCGAGCAAGCTGTGGCTTTCGCCGCGGGGCGAGAGACCAGGGGCGGTGCGAGTGTTCGCACGCCGGGGTTCTCTGGAGTCCAACTGGGGCCTCTTGCCTCCGTGGTTGGAGGCTGCGGAGTACAGCGGAAGAAGTGTTTCTTAGTTGTAAATATTACATACTTAATACTGTAAGTAAACCTTTAAAATAACAACACCTTGTCTGCGTCCTTACCTTATAACGACCACGTCACAATATGCTTAACATCTAGTATGCATAAGTTTGATGAGAACTAGTTGTTTCTAATGAAACATTGACACGGTTCCTATTAGACGATTTTCACGGTTTCTACCTTTTTAAACATTGGAGATCTGAGCTAGAATTATTGTTTCGGTTATCATTTCTAATTCAGCATAAGATCCTTCTACAGAAATTAATTCAGACTTTCAATTATTTGAATGTCTTATTCTTGCTCCACCTCACAGCGCCGTCTTTGCCATTTAGCATTCACACACAAGATGCAATGCCATCTCCTCTCCACACACATAGAAAGAAGAATCAGCTAGTCGATTTTAAATAATTTTGCTTTAAATGAACTATGTATGCTAATAACTCCTCACATCAATTACACTTCGATCTTTATCCTTTACATATATATTATTGAATTGACTTTTCATCTAATTACTAACTCGACCTATGTAAAAATTCTGATTTTCAAAATCATTTATTGAAAAGTAAAAATAGCATCAAGCCGGATCCTGTTTTGGAACGGCCAACCCATAAACTGTACTCTAAAGCCAACTAAAAATGTAGTCGACGGTACAGAAATTTTTTCGCAAAAAAAAAAAGCAATAAACACAAAGTAACCCTTTTTAAATCGTGACTAAATCCTTACTAATCCGAACTGACACAAGAACACTATTTCCTGCTGGCTACCCCTGCAACGGCTGAGAGAACTTTCCAAAAACGTAATGGCAATGTCCAAAAAGGTTTCGTTTTGGACATTACGGCACACCAAACATAACATGCATTAAACGGGCAAAAACATAATCTTTCGGGTCACGTGAACTACTTTAGGGGCCTAGAACGCGTCAGTTTCGACGACGAAAAAGTGTGCTGCAACGTAATGTGTTGAGAGTAACATGAGTTCATGAGTTCCGGCTTAGGCCGGATAGCTTAGGCTATAACTGGAATCGTCTATGTTTTTGGTCTTAAATATTTTTGATGCAGGACTGAGGGCGGGTAATTCTTTATTCAGCCATAGTACATTTAGCGGATTTTGTGTCAATGGTATTTACTTTCCCGCCTACTGCTTATGCTCTATAGAGAAAATATTGCAATGCTGCGGGGAAAATTTTTGCAAACAGCGCATTTTAGACAGAAAAACTCTTATTGCTGGGATCTGGTAACGCAAAAGTGGAAAAAATCTTTTTCCTATATGTAGTAAATACTTACGTATATGAATTATTCTGCTAACACGGACATAATACATCTAATGTATTCTACTCGTGAACCTAGCCAAGAGAAAAGGGGGGGGGGCAACTGCTGTCCATTAAATTTGCTAAAATCTATTGTCTTTCATATAATATTTATCATAAAATATACTTGAAATTACCTTTTCTTGAAATTAATTTCTAAATTTTGTTTTAAATTTTGGGCCTCAATAAAACGTGCGCATATAATCTCTTTCCCCATACGTCATATACAGTTTTCGACCAAATAAATAAATAAATATAAGGTAACATTTCTCTTATTCATGCACTCCTTGTAATGTAGAGTGGTAATTTACCACCTGGAGTAGAGTAAAAAGTTGATAAGGTAAAAAATGTCAAGAGAGCGATGCATTGAATTCTGTTCACAGACTTTCTTACATTGAACCACTGCATATCGAAATTTTCTATAAATTGAATTCATTTTCTGTTCACTGAAAATTACGTTTAAAAATATTTCTATTAATCGAAAATTATTTATATATATCTAACTCATTTTCTGACTTGATTTGTTTCTTTCTTTGAAATAAACTAAAATGTGCAGTAGCTATAAATTATGTTGTAAAAAGCTAGTATTGTATAAATTGGAAGACGAGTATTATTGCTGCGGAAAGTATAACTAGCTTCTAGATGTTTGTATAATTGAATGAATATTTATAAAACTCCAAAGCGTTTTTTACGTCCAGTTCCCAGGTTTCTCATGAAGGTAACTCACTCCTGCTTTTCTCTTTCCATGGGAACTTGTCAACTGTGGGAATGCTTTCGCCAAAGTGATGTCTCTCTCTCTTCGTCTCTCTCTCTTCGTCTCTCTCTCTTCGTCTCTCTCTCTTCGTCTCTCTCTCTTCGTCTCTCTCTCTCTTCGTCTCTCTCTCTCTTCGTCTCTCTCTCTCTTCGTCTCTCTCTTGTCACCGCCTTACCCTTCCTACTATCGGGGTACTGACGTATGACTCATGCAATCGTCGATGCACGACTCGCAAACTGGGGATTGCCAGTTGCGACAACCTATTGTAGTTATTCAATTAATACACCACAATTTAGGGTCTAGGGCTCGTAATCGAAGCTTGATATTAAATGAAAAATAATAACAGTACTGGAATGGACAATGAGAGCATATATTCTTTAAAGTTTCCTAGCATTACATTATTTCTGATTCTTCAAACTTTCACGTTGGTTACAAGTTAACACAATGAATCATTAAACCTTGAACAAACAAACATTAATCACATGCTTACATTATGCTGGAAAAGAAATAACATACAAAAATACCCTTGACACACAAAGAAGTATGCAGAAAAATGTTTACTCTTGAAATCTGATTAATTATACCAAATGAATTCAATTTCCATCAATAAAACCCTGAAGAATCGAATAATCCTTGAACGATTAATTATTTCTTATCATATTAACCAAAAATGAGCGATTTCCTTTTCCTGGTTTATCACAATTTCAGTATGTAAGACACTAATAAATTTAATAACAAAATGGAATTACTATCTTGCAAAAATATGTACAAAGAAATCTGAACTACTAAATGAATTACAAATTACAGTTTCCTATGACTGCAGTCTATTCTAAATTCAAAACACGACAGTCAAATGAATATACAACAATCTGGTTTTAAATTAATGTCGTCTACTTCAAATCTAGTATGTTTACTCCACATGCATTGCATAAAGCATTCTGTAAAAGTTCGTACAGACTGATTCTCTCCCCTTTGCAGTTCTAATAGCTGCGCGTAACGGTAAAAGTTCGTTTTCGCTTTCACCCACTGTTCGAACAAGTTACCATATGTATATTTTATTTTATTCCTTATTAAATTCATTGAAGCACCTCGCAGCTTCTATTCCAATATTTGTGTTGCAATTTAACGGAAGTACATGTCACAACACTGTTTCTCTCAACGCACCACAAGGCAACGCTGAAATTCTACGAACCGCGCCTCTTAACTGCCAGGCGCCAGCTGATTATATCCATTACGTAATATAAAACATTCTAAGACTTTATTGTCAAGTCATATTTGATGGCATAATTATTACGATCAAATTTCATGCTCGTTTTATATATGTTATCTTAAATTTCTTTTACTTTACAATAATTACAAGTAAATTATTCTGTTATCTTCATTCTCATTGGACAGCGCCATTTTATGCGCGCCAAACATCGCTCTGCTTTGCGAGCGAATTCAGTATTCAGTCAGTCGGCATGTAGTCGCCATGTGAAGCGTTTCACGAGACGGACTCCACGCTATTCAAATGCGTGCCTTTTACACTGTGAGACAATCATGTCTGTTTCGCTCTTTGCTTTGTGAGTGAGTTATTTCAAGTTACCTATGTTGTACACCTCGTCGTGTTAATTAATATGTGAGGCATTTTACGCGATAAACTCCACGCTAGTCAAATGCGTGCCTTTTTACACTGTGAGACGATCATCTCTGTTTTGCTCTCTGTTCTGACTCATTCTCAAGTTACTTATAAGTGACTCATTCTCAAGTCACTTATATCGCGGACATCGACGTGCCAACATTGGTGCTCTGTTTGCATCATGGGATAGCAGTGACCACTCCAACGCCCACCAGTCCTCCAGCTACTGGTGCCATCCTTCAAGATTATAATGTGTATTTGTTTTCTTTCTTTTCAGTTCATGCATCAAAGTGCTCTGCACAAATGCAGTCAAGGCATACCTTTCCATGCTTTCATGTAATGAAGTTGTAAGGTATTTGGTTAATTATATCTTATTGAATGCATGTGTTGTGTTTCATTAAAGCAATTGGTGACACTCACAACCCAGGCAACCTTTCCTGCCTTGAGAAATCTAAATTGGAAGGTGGTCCTTCACGAGCTATTGTAGGTTTTGTTTGAAGAGAGGAATTCCATCACGGTCCATTGCTCACCTCCCTTCTTACACTCACGCTACGACGAAATTCTTCAACGCTAGCCTACACCCCCAAGGTCGCTAGCGAGCAGAGTCCGAGGTCGGTCGCTCCCTACTGCGTCTTGCGGTGTCGAAATTCCCTCGGCGTCGATATGTCATGGCGGCGTACAATCAGATACGAGCGTCACTTTCGCAAAGCTCAGTGTAAAGTATCAACCAACAACTTTTATAAAGCTTTTCACGCAGAAACTGTAGAGAGGCTGCTTCTCCAGCAATATCGCACAATGTTTCTTGACTAGTGGTCTCCGACAAAATGACGGAGTTCCTCTTTCTTTAATGCGAAATTCCGTCACTTGAAGAGGAAATTCTCTTATTGGTAGAACCATTCGGGCGTGAAAACTTCCGACCTTTGCGTATTACTGCAGCGCTCTCTCTAGTAACCTGCAAGGGCTGTTTCGGTTTTCTAGTTCCACATGTAACGACCAGGTGGTGGTTACACTCTTTGTAGCGTCGCAATCTTCAACGACGCCAAGTTAGATGAGCTCCAACAGACTCTTATGGAATAATTGCTTCTTATCAAAAACAACAATTTGATTTATTATTATCAAAATCTGCAAACTTCTAACACCATTTGCACTGATAGAAATATTTCAAGAACTTCCTTGTGGACACGAGAATCTTTTGAGGTCATTTCACTTCGACCTCTCAAAGCCTTCTGACCATTTACTTTTTTTTAGCAACAACTCCTGTTGCTAGGCAGAACATCATAACCCTTGCAACCCATCATAACTACTACGTTACATCTTCTCTCTCTTCGTCTCACTCAGAAAATATTTGAGTTTTCGAAAATCATCATTAGAAATCATTTGAAGCACATTAACTCACAAATACAATAATGTTTACAAATTTTAGGAAATGTGCATATTAACGGTGTGAGAGATCTTTCAGAAAAATTACCATTTTCTGTGAAAACTAGCTAAAATTTTCCTATTTTCAGAAACTCTCAAACGCCATTTTCTCATAAGTGGCTCCATATTTTTTCTTCAAACTTTTAGAACGAATAGTGCTAATTACACTCTTTAATATGACGTTAATTTCAGTTTGGGGTATTTTTTGTTTTTTCAAAAATTACACAAATGTAATTTTTGAAAGATATCTCACACCATTAGTATGCACATTTCCATCAATTTGTAAACACTATTATATTTGCGAGAGTATGTGCTTTAAATTATTTCAAAGGAAAATTGAAGAAAACTCAAACATTTTCTGTGAAAAAGAGCTTCAAATTTCACATTTACAGTAGCGCTTAAACTTGGAGCCGTTTTTAAAAAATGGAGTTTTAGCCATTTGCTTAAGTAAAATTACTCACGTAAAGTGGGTGTCACATACCGAAGCTAAACGCCGATAGATTCTCCATAAAACAAGGGGTTGGCGGGCGATCTCCGTGAGAATTTCATTACACATGAGAGTAACAAGCTGGAAGGAAAACATTTTCCTTTCGCCCAGACAAAAGTTACATTGACAATATCTTAATATTTAATTACCCTTAGGCCGAGGTATGCTGTCTTGATACTTATTTTTCAGAATTTTCTCTTATGGCGAGAGCGCAGACAGACAAATAGCAGTTTTTCTTGGTACAATTTCTTCAAAAGCTCTTCCAATATTACGTAGCCTCAACAGAATATCAATAATCAAACACTTAAGTCACTCTGTAAAAGACAATTGCTGCTTTTACTTCTATTCTAAATTTTGCATTGAGTTTTAATTACTAACTACCCGGAAAACAGCAATCGTATCCACTTTTGTAAACCACAAAAGGATCCTAGCAAACCATCAAACTATCATCCTATTAGTTTACTTTCCTCTCTTTCCAAGATATTTGAACCCTTATACATCACAGATTTCCCTTCCTTCAATACAACTAACAACATTATTCCTCCCTCTCAATTTATATTCACTCATCAGTATGCAACTACTCAATTGTTAAGACTAAAAATTAACTAAAAATTGAAAACTCCTTTAACCAGAAACAACATATCAATGTATTATTGCTGGAAAGCTTTGACAAAGTTGGCATTATGATCTTATCTATAAATTACTTCAAAATGGAATTCCTACTTATTTATTCAAAGTAATCCAAAGTTTCTTTCTGATTGCACTTTTCGTCTCAAAATTAATTCCACATTTTCTCAACTATTTTCAGTTTGCATGGGCGTCCCCCAAGGGTCCTGTCCGTCCCCCAAAGGTCCTGTCTATCCCCTCTACTTTCTAGCACCTATCTCTGTGATATTCACAACTTTATACACTCAAAATTAGCTCTCTTAGCCGATGATACTGCACTCTTCTATAGTCATAAATTTACTAACTGCCAAAATATACTAGAATCCGACCTTCTATTTTATACAAATTGGGCCTCTAAATGGCAAATTAAAATTAAAATAGATAAATGTCAAGGTAAAATCTTTACAGTCTATAAGCCAACAGAAACCCTTCAAAAATATTAATTCTATCAAGCTATACCCTGGTTATCACCCATAACCCCTATAAATTATCTTGAACTCCTCTTAGATACGAAACGTAAATGGAATGCCCGTATTAAAAATATTATACATAAAGCTAACACTAAAATTAATAAATTACACTCCCTCATTAACTATAAATCTTCTATATACATTCACTCAGAAAAATTAATATATACCATAGTTATTCGTCCCAACCTTTCTTATACTTGCCCCATCTGGTCCAATGCTGCCAAAACCCCTATTAACCAAATAGAAATTTTTCAAAATAAATTCATTCGAAAAATATTTCATGCATCCTGGTATATTTTCAATTCTCAACTTTATAATGAACTGAAAACCGATAATATCCACTTCCTAACTCGTTCACAAAGCCTTAAATGTTTCAACTCTTTGTATGACTTACAACAGATCCGCATTTTCAATGTAGGTCAAATATATAATTTTCCTGGACACATAAAAATTTTCTAAATATTCATCCCCAATGAATTCTTAATTCACAATACATTATTCTTCTACCTAATATTATACGTTATTATTCTCCTATTATTATTATTATTATTATTATTATTATTATTATTATTATTTTCATTGGTCCCTCTCCTCTAATGAAGTTCTTGACTACGCCGCTTCTTCTAATTATGCTAAGTTTTCAAAATTTTATTTTTTCATACAACAAATAAGTGTATATAAACGTAAAATATTGCGACTTAAAACGTAAAATATAATGCATATGCCATTGCCGAGGCTAATACGTCCATGCCATAAGTTGCAATAGTATTCCTAACGATTGCAACTGGCCGGTATTAATCGGATCAAGTAGATTACGTAGTTTGCAGAGCTCGGATATTACTCCTCTATGTCGAATGAATATTGAATGAAAGGAATTGCGAGCTCATGCCGATAAACTGGCACTTCCCTTGTGCGTCAGAGAGTAGATGACGAGTTAGAATATGTGTACTAGGCTGTGCAGATAAATGCACAAGATTGCTTACAAAATTTGATACCAAAATCAATCGGGTATGTCCAGTTTCCTTTGATCCACAGAGAAAATACTGATAAATACTCTTGTTTCTCTTCTGATTGTGAGCAATAAACGTAGTTGCATTCTCTGTCTTCACCAAACGCCACAAGCGAATGTTTTCTAATGAAAATAAAGAAAGACATCGGCAGATATTGCGAAAGCGAACATAGATCCTGCTTGGGAAAGTGATTGAAAGTAAAAGGTAAGATTCATCGCTTAGAAACTCTCATTGGAGCAAACTCCAGAAACAAAGATCTAGACGACATTCAAATTAAACTTAAACTTCTTATTGTGGAAGAAAGGACTGCAATTCACGGGTGGGCATGAAAAGTACGTGAAGTTTTCACTTACCTTAAATTGCGTTGCATGTAACACGGCATAGAGGAAAGTGAGATTCACGCGTGTGTGTGATGCGTGTCTCTATGTCGTGTAATGTAAATGATTGATAGATGGTATGATTGATCTACAAAAATGGTTGGGCAGAATACATTATGTCATTGCGGTAAATAGAGAATCACTGAATAAAAAGATAAATGATTGATTGTAGATGAACCAAAGTACGTCATATGAATGCCACATTGACTTATCGCATTTTATGCAACATTATTTAATTTATTTCATTCAATCACTCACTAAAATGACATTCATACAAATATGGCTGCGAAAGTTACTGAGGCACTGGAAATTATTGATTGTAAGCTTATACTACCCCGATACTTACACATGGAATAAGATAGTGACCATATATCATCAAAGAGGCGAAAACGATATGTATGGAAACATCAATTAACGAGTGAGAAATAGTGATGAGGCAAGTTGCTAAGAAAATATCAATCATAGTATTTGAAATGAAACGCGAAGATTTTCTGGACCTTGTTGAATTTCTTCCTTCAAACTATTCTGTAAGTATAGAATGCACAAAACTACTATACAATAAAAGTCTGTCCTAAGTCCATCATTAACCTTGCACCGTACGGTGATATACTCTTTGGTATGATGCAAATCAAATGAAATTAAATAAGAAACTGGAAGTGATCAAAAATGCTTCAGGAGAATAACCAAAATTCAATAATACCTCAGAAATTGCTTGCTTAATAGTGAATCAAAAATAGAACTGATGAAAGATTGTATTACAAGCAATACCCAATAATTAAAAAAAAAAGTCTTAGCAACATCTCCTGTGACGAACTATTAACACTAGAAATACATTATCGAATGAATTAGATCGCACTATCAAAAAGATGAAATTAACTCCCCCGTAACTAAATCATTATAATACCTTTCAAAAATTACCGTAAACGTAGTAAAATATTTAAGGAAATTTTTGAAAAATTGAAATACCATAAAACAGGAGTATGCAGAAGTACCCACATGCCAACAGTGATTAGGATGGTCAAATCTAAACGTAACTTAATATATATGTGTGAATACTCTTTAGAGAAGCACACCTTAAGGGCGCACCCTTTAAGGGAGAATAAAATAATTTATATATATATATATATATATATATATTGAAACGAATTGTTATCACTCACGTGATAACAATGCGTTCTGACGCATATTAAGAATTTGAACTGCGCGGCAGCGGCCGGCACACCACGGAGTCGGGTGCGAGGAACCGGAGTCGGTTCGCGGCGAGCAACCGAAGGCCACGAGGCGCGGGGCAGTAGCGGAGAGTATGTCATGAGAGGCAGACGCGCGGAGTGGCGCGGACTGTTGATTGGTGAGACTAGTGAAAGTGAACGTGGTGCCGTAGGACTGAACGTGGTGCCGGAGGACTGGAAAGGCGTGGTGTCAAGGAAAGTAAGTGACGAGAGTGAAGCACTAGTTGGAAGGTGAAACGAGACGAGACGGACATGGGATCATGGTGGAGTGTCACCCGCAGTGAATGATCTCCACGTGGAGTGAATGGAACTGTGCGGAGAAGTGGAACGGTGTATACCAGTGTTCGACTTCATTGGGAGCAAACTCGGTGAACGGTCGACGACTATTGCTGCCTGGGTTGAAGTCCACATGCGGATGCAGTCGAAACGTTGTGGGAACGTTTACAAGCACAACAGCGGCCACGAGTGGGATGGGAAGTGGCTAACGGCGACGGACGTCCACCGGTCTTCCGAGCGCAGCCGAATACAACGAACACACCCGAAGGGCGAGGCGGCGGACCCGACGTCGGCAGGCCACGCATGGAATAAGCGACCGGGGCGGCATCGCAAGACCCCCTTCCCCGCGCCGGCTTTCCCCCCGCGGCACGAAGGGACGCGGCGCTCGGCGCCGGCTCGACGGTGGAGGAGCGAGCAGGCAGCAACGCAAGTCAGGTTGGAGTATCAATAGTAAAAGCGGCTGGAAGGTTGGGGAGGGAGGATAAGTAGTCCGTGGAGAACAGTGATTTCGTGTTGAGGCCCCACCAAATATTGGAGTCATTATAGGAAGTGAAGCCCCGGGAGGGCGGAGGATAGCGAAAGGGGTTATAGTCAAAAGCAAGGGAAAACAAAATGAATGCTAGTATAAGCGCCAAAGGCAACCAAATTTGTAAAACAATTATTTCTCTAATAAAAAGTTCTTGTTAATCACCATTTCCAGTGTGCGCGTGATTCAGCCGGAGCCCATTCCCGGACAAGAATCCCTGTCCCCTTTCTTTCATTCTTTCTATTTTTTACAAATCTTATGCAGAGTCTATCCACGACTCGTTTCAATATATATATATTGTGATGCAACCGCCCACGTCGGATACCGATTCTTTGGAACGAAATCGGAAGGGGGTCACACCACAGAATGGAAGCGCCGACACACTGATGGTATGACGGTCATTTCCGTTGTAGCAGGTGGGGATATGCGCTAAATTTATTTAAAAGGGGCGCCAAGCGCACGCCCACTTACCTGCGATTTTGCTGCCGGCGTTGAGCGTCTCAGGGGTGAGTGCCCTGGGTCGAAGGATTGCAATGGTTTCTTTGTTTCAAAATAATAAACACTTTACTCAGAATTTAGTCTTTTTCACCCGTCCAAAATGGCGGGGACACATTTATTATAAAAACTGTTCTTGCTAACACGGAATTGCTGTTTTTTGGCTATCAAATAAGTGATGATGATGACTTACAAGTTGATGATGGCGTAATGGCTACGTCACCGCGACGGGATTGCTCACCGATCGATGGACTGATGCGGCAGGACCCACAGGAGCGCCGCTGGAGCGTTGGAACGCCAGCCTCACAATTCTCCCTCGGGATGAAGGCGCCGGCGCTCGGGATGTCAGCGGTGAATGTCAGCGCAGCTATTACGTAGCGCTGGCGCGCGTCTCAGGCCGTCACACGACACCTGGACCGCGTACGACGTTGGAAGCCAAAATCTGGCTGTTTGGAATAAATTCCTCGGTTGGACGAAGGCCGGGCAGGTCTCGTGGTGGTCGGCTCAATGTTTGCCTCTCACCAACCGTTATTGTCGTCTTTTACCGTTGCTCTCACTAGTGATTTCCCTAAAAGCCGATATTCGGCCGCTCTCTAACTGTAACTTTTAAGTTTTTGAAAATTTCGACTGTACTATGCTATTTCTGCTCGACCACTCTCTCTCGTGTTTTTCGCCCGTCTGAAATTTGAGCCTCTCGCTGTGTTTCTCCCCCTTTCTTTCTTTCGCACCATGCAAGGGTTATCACGTGCTTCCTGCCCAGCGTTTTCATAGGTCGGTTTGTTGAGTTCCAGAATTTTCTATGTCGTTTGTAACCTGGTTGGCTAAGATGATCGCTTCCTTTCGTGGCCGTTGGATGTCTTTGTTTAGCACAGAGAAGTGCGCACATGGTTCTTCTGTTCTGACGTGATGTGTTTATTGGACTTAGGGGATTATCTTGCTGCGTGCTAGCGCCAAGACTCTAACGTAGTTGTTCCAGAAGTCTATCATTCTGTAGTATGGACAAAGGGGGTTGAATTTATGGTGGAGGGTTTCGGGAGGCCTACGCAGCTGTGCGGAACTGATTCAAGCGGCGCGAGGGACGCATTGTCCTTGCGAGCTTCTTGTTAATCTGGCGTGACACTGGGGTGGCATAGTGCGATGGTCAAACGACACATCGCAATATATATATATATGTATATATAAGGCTGTACCAAAAAAATAGAATTTAATGGCTTACTATGGAAAAATGGGTTGTTTCATTAGTGCCGTAAAAATGGCCATATTCGAGCTAATGTGGCACACTGAGTCAAATAAGTATTGTTTGATGATCATAAAATTATTGCGGGGTAACGTGGGCACCGTCTTATCCAAAAATCCGTTGATAAAATTAACATTCAATGATATTTATCCGGTTTTTCTAAAAATCAGCGAAAAAAAGGCCGAAAAGTGGGGTGCTTATAGAATATGTGGCACCACTAAACCCGCTTTAAAAACGGTTTTCTTGGTGCCGATGTTGTTCTTGCATCGAAAACTAACTTTTTTCCATTTCAACTTTTTTGACTAAAGTTAAAAGGTAGCACTGTGAGGATTGTCAGCAGAAGGCGCGAACGAAAGCAAACGTTACTTTACATATGAAGACCTTGAGGCTGTATCACGCTAGGCCACATTTCGGACGAAACTGAAGTATTAGTGTATTTCAACGCCCCATAGATGTATCTTGATGTTGGGTTTTTATATTGAAGATTCGCTGCAAGATGGCAGTGATATTCGTATATTAATGTTATTCCTATGTGCAAAATGCAATGTCTAAACTTTTACTCTCCGTTTTCTCAAAACGTAAGTATTGTGGCTTAGCATGTTATTGTCCCGAGGTCTTCATATTTATCACTCGCATTATGATAAGTGAATTCAAATATCAATTACCGCACTTTACTATTCAAGAAATGATGACAGTGGACAGAAAAACGTCTGGGTTAAAAACGTCGTATCTTGAATCTTGATATCAAGTACAAAGTAATATTGAAAAATCAATACAAGAAAACACAACCAAGATGGTTGCTGACATACGTGACAGATAAGAATCACGAGATCACATGGGGCATGAATGAAGAAGAAAGAATGGGTCTCTTTACTCCTCTTACGAAACTTCTGGGATTTTGTCTTGATCGAAAAGTCAAAATACGTCCAACGAACAGAAACTATTTGAAAAGAAATTTGTTTTGCTGATCGATAAGTGCTTAAAAGGAATACTCAATGAGAAAATATTATTTCCTCCAGTTATAAAAATGAACAGCTCTCTTACGAGAGATAATTTGTATCTCCTAAAGAGAGAATATAGACAATATAGTTCTAATGCTGCATCGTGTGGACTCACTAGTGTTTGCTCAATGTTCAGAAGGGTTGTAAAGCAGAAACTTCTATGTTCTGTGCACTTTGCTCTAGAGCTCTTCCAAAGCTTATTAGAGCTAATAAGTAGTTTATGTGACATTGATCTCAAACTATCTTCTTTCAACGAAATCTGAAACGTACACACTCTGATATGTCAACTTGGTCTCTTTATAGGAAACAAGCATTGTGAAGAGATCTGCCGAAATATAATTTAATTATTGAGCTGTTGCTCTCTCTCATATCTCTATTACCTTACCTATCACCACTTTGGCCAACCCTAAGTGTGCGACAGACAATGGGACGGACGGACAGACAATGGGACGGACGGACAGACAATGGGACGGACGGACAGACAATGGGACGGACGAACGGACAGACGGAAGGACGGACAGAAGGATGAACGGACGGCCATTTTACCGTGAACAATTTTTCCACCTGACAAGACGTGGATTCTCATTACACGAATTAGATGTAATTTACGACGTATATGAACAATAATTATTGAGCTCTTAGGTGTTAGGAACTCACAAAACGAGTTTTAATGTCTAACAATTGCCTTTTCTGCTGCAGCATTACAATGTTCCTTCTATACTATGTAAGTTTGAACGGAAAATGTAAAAAGGATTAATAAAAGGAAGTCCCAGCCAGGATATTTGGTGAAACAAGACAATGTCATTAAAGATTCTCGCATCAGCGAAACTAAGGAGAATTTTGAAATTCATGTATTTAGGGTTAACTGTTGAGCGATAACAGAAAGTCGTGGAAATGTTGCCTCGACTACTACTTTATTGGACAACATTCCAGTTTTGTGGTGGTGGTGAGATTTCACAAATGAAATACCAGCACATGTGTGTGGTAGCGAAATTCTGGGAAACAAAGCTAAAACGTCACACCAAATTACGTTTGAAAAGGTGGGTTGACGTTGGTGGAAAGTTAAACCTTAACTAGTAACATTCGCTTCTCAGACTAGTACCGTAAACTTTTCGCGAGTTTGAAATCAGAAATTACACGCCATTCGAGTGTTTGTTCTGAATGTGAGAACGTTAAAAAGGATTTGTGTACTGAGCAGTGGACACCTTTCAGAGTGATTTTACTCTTGCGTTTAAAATACTACTGTAATTATTTCGTAGTTCTAGCTAAACCCGTGCAAACATTTCGCACATTTAAACTGCCTTGAGATGGATTACTTCACTTAGAGATAGACTCAACCTTCACTTGTGGGTAGTCATTTGGAGATTGATTCAACTTAGTATGCATCTACCCACAAAAATGTTACCCAACGTTTTGAGAGATTGATCCCGTTCTCTGCCCGCAAAATGTTTCCCGAACTTGCATTTTAACTTGACCGTGTCACTTTCAGAGTTCAGTGATGTTATTTTCAGAACAACCGGCGGGTTCAGATCTGCTGGCGATCAGTTCAAGAGTGATTCTTTATTCTGATAACTGTACTTTCGAATGAGTTCGCATGTTTTGCTGAATTTAAGCATGCTTGTATTTTGTGGATAATTTTGATTATCTCGTGAACAAATATTTACATGCAATATCACGCTGAAGATCAGTTATAAGGCAAAATGTGACTAAAACATAAATTATAAAGAATTTATGTGAGAAACTAGTATTACTCTGCTGTCTACCAGAATTTTACACTACGAAACACATTTTAAGTGCAGTCAGCGTAGTTGGTTACCTACAATTTTTGCCAAAATCTGGCATAGGACTGATATCAAGTCCTTAATTTAAACTTTTTCATTTACATTATGATAATGGACACAATAAGTTAATGACTAATGTTGGTGCGTGTGTTGATAAGAAAATTAAAATTATCAGCAACTATTTATTTGATATCTGAACTTTTTTTGTTATTTAATGTCGCATCAACTATTAGGTCATTAGCGACCACTATTGGATTTAACGTTATGGTATGAGAATGAAACGATATGGTTAAGAAAGGGGGTGAAAGGACGAACACATACAACCAATGCCCAAGGCGGGACTCGAACCCGCGACCCCTCGGCTCGAAATCAGTACGGTACTACTGTCCTAGCGATTTAGGCCACGGGGCCGACAAATCTGAAGTTTGTAATAACTTACTATTGACCATATCTTTTTGTATTTTTAGTGTTTTAATGTTCGTTCATAAATAGATGATTTATACAAAGGCCCACTGTCCTTGAGTGGCAATAATTCTGCGATTTCTTGGCAAACTAGGGAATTAGTTTTGGAAGAGCAATACTTGGCACTGTCAGAGTTTTTGAGATTGTGAGTAGTTTGTATACCTGATAGTGTTTTTTATTTGGATACTTGCGATCATTTTCTGTGTGCATTCGTAGGCAATTCACACATCTAGAAGGTACTTTTAGAGATTTCGTGCATTGTGTAGTGGAGTAATTTTAGAAATTTCACATACATAGGTTTGCGATTACAATTACTTTGAGAGTGACAGCGTCTTTGACATGACGTAAATTGAACTGGTGTTTGGGATCTGTTTCTACGTTTAACCGTGATGTTCTTCGTAATGTTTAACCGTAACAACTGCAAAAAATAAATGGTGTAGTTTGAATATTTCTTTCATGAACTAATGGTGCTAAAACAGAATGTAATTTTTCGCCTTTAGTAATAGTTACTAATAATACTACCACAATTTCTCTTCGAATTAACACATCTCAGTCATCATTTTTTTAAAAAAACACTCATTTGAAATCGTAGAACATTTGATGCGAAAATTAAATAGTTTCAAGCAATATATTTTTTTATTCAAAACTTTAAATGAAAATATATTTTGGCATTGAATTCATTGTGCAAGGTATGCAGTGTATTATACATATAGGATGAGTTTTTAGCCTTTCAATATTCTTCGTGAGCAATATGCGAGAAAGTAAAATAATTAGAAGTTAGTTAATACAATACTGATATCGTTGGCAAATAAATACAAATATATCGAAAATATATAATAGTAATTATTAAACACTGGCACTGTAATATTTTTCAAATATATAAAAGTATTAGTTTATATTACCGCGAACGACAGACAGCCGTCATTATCGTCTGCTGTTATCAGTGCGACGTTACAACAATGGGTTACAAGTAACAATGTCCGCTCATCTATTCGTTTTCACATTTAACACAATTAAAGAACGCAATTTACAATAAAATAACATAAAATTATTACAATGAAATAACATAAATAATTTCATTTATTATTATTATTATTAATTATAATAATAAAAAGTTACGAACACGGTATAAGAAACATAGAGGTATTGTGATTTTGTTTTTGTCTCATCTAATTGTTCTTACAAATGGACAGTCAAGGACAATGAGTTCTTTGTTATTTCGTTCTCAATGTAAACAATGGGTTTAATACATTAAAATAAATTGACTGTTATTTAATGCCACAAATTTTAATTACATGTTCAAAAAATAATAATTTCGTAGTACATTGTTCTCATTGGCTAATGAGAAATATATACGTTCTTTGGGATCAGAACATTAGAATTGCCAATTTTAAAAGGAAAAAGTTGAGAGGAGAGTTCGAAAAATATACGAGGGTTGGGGCAGAAGTTATGGAAACTATTTTTTTTCTAAAAGAAATGTAATCGGATTGCAAAATTTCATTCATATCTTGGAAAAAGTGCAGTAGGGTGTGTTTACATCAACAGATAGCTCTGCAAGTGTCTCTATTAGCCCAGAGAGCAACTTGAAATCAGTTGTCGGTTTACCGTCGTGCGAGGTGAATGTAACATGTTTCCAGCAGCCTCTTACTCCAAGAGAGCCGTTCACCAGGAATGCCCGAGAATGTCAAAGGGAATTGGTGGAAGCTCAAGGAATAATGCACTTCCATACCGAACAGCCGCGAGATGCGCAGGAGAGTTTCTGCAAAGATGCACAGTGATCAGCTACGCACGTGACGACCTTTGAGTGTGCGGATCAATGTGATGTACGGTAATAGAGCATCTACCTAATCAGGCCTTTAGAACGGGTATGTAATGCTAGGGTGTCCCTTATTTTCCAACTTTCAAATGTTTGACCGCTCACCCTCCAATTTTGTTTGAATGCCCTTAAAACATGCCTATACAAAATTTTGTTGAGATCGGAGTGTTCTAATCCGTGCCGACTTGAGCACAAACTCGCATGACGGACATGCCCAGAGCTGAGTCAGGCTCGAGCATAACAGTACATGCATTTTAATCGATCGTGTCACTCATATTCACAGGTTGCTAATCTAACATAATGGCATATGTTAGTGTCATATGCAGTGCTGAAGAACGTGTGTTTTTAATAGGTGATAATATTAATTATTAATATAAAACACCAAATAACTGGACACAATTTACCATCAAACAAGTGCTTGGAGTTTTATGTAAAATGTAAAACATGTAGAATGTACATGTAAAAGTAACATATAGAATATGTAGAACATGTAGAACATGTAGAGGTAACATGTAAAATGAACAGTTAGTGCAAGCGCCAAACTAGTGGTTCGTGAGAGAATGATATTTTGCGAGAAAGCAAGAATTCCAACAAGAGCTAATCAGCATTGTTTGCAAAAACTTATTGACTTGTATTTTTCGTAGTGAAGAAAATTACAAAAACCGCAAACAAGTGTGAATATATTTTTAAGCGTCGTGAAAATGAGTTAAGAAATAAATTGAACAATCTATTTGATATTGCACGAATGCTTTACAAATGATTACGTTGGAAGAAGAAAGGATGTTTTTATTTCGACAGAGAGAGCTATCATGTAAAAGCTATCTTGCAGGACTGGACGAACATCTTGCGGATAAAGAAGGGTGAGACAAAGAACATTAAAAAAAGATTACGATTTCTTTGACGTGATACAACTGCATCAAACACATTGCATTTTGAAGGAGTATACGTTTTTCTTGAAGAAAATTTGGACAGAGCATTGTTCTTTCCGTGCCGTCACCACGTATATAAAAACCTATTTTATAATGTTTGTTTGAATGTAAATTACGGAATGTAGCAAAAAATCCTGACACCACTTTTTTAGCATTTTAAGGAAAGTTAGAAAAGATTTAATGCCATTAATTTTTTAAAGTGGCAAAGAGAATATGGGAATATTCTTTAATGAGTCCGAAATTAAAGAAATGTTGGAATTTTATGAAAGTAACAAACGACAGATACATCTTCCCAGGTCATTGTGTCGAGCTCGATAGATGGCAAGAGATATTTAATATTTAAAATGTTTCTGCTCAGATCCGAATCTAAACTATCTTGTGTATTTACAAATTCCTTAAATAATGTCTCTCTGTTGACTGTAGCTTTATTTCAAACCGTGGCTTTAGAGCAGTGCAGCTGTAAAAGTTCCTTATCAGGGCCCCTTATAAAAATGCATGAAAAGATAGATTCCACAATTTCAAAAGCAATTTTAAAACAATTTATACACCATATGTAGTATTTATTAAAAGAATTGACGGTCGTACTCTCTGAAGAAGCAGGAGTGATCATCAAGTCAAAATCAAAATGGTAGCAAATTTAGCCTGAGAAAATCTACACTTTTAAGAGAATTCCTTTTTGTAAAGAATTTGATGAAGAATAACATGGCAAACGCAATTGTACACTGATGACCGTTCTTTAATTATTAATTTGTTAATAAAAAATACATCTTATTCAATTCTCTCTTCATTTCAATGAAAACAATAGCCGATTGTGTATCAATCAAAAGCAGATACCTGTCATTTTACCTGAAGATGGAGATTAGTTTTAATCAAAACTGTCCTTTGACCTGGAAAATCATACTTCAAATTTAGAAGCTAAAAGGTTATTTATAAAGATTAAAAGCTTCAATGCAAGATTTTCATGGACTACTGAATGTAGATGAGAAGCAAAAGCAATTTTTGTTGTGTTGTTTAAGAACATCGTTCACTGTACGCATATTGCAGGACAGAAACACTAAAAAAAGTACCCATGCAAAAAGTTAAAACCATAAAACAGTATAAAAGTGGAGATAAATTAAATTTAATATAAAATTATATATTAAAATGTATCAATAATTTTCCACTGAATTAACCCAACAAAACCAATTATCCCTAACATTCAAATTTCGCGTTCAAGTCAGCACAGGTTAATATCGACCAATTGAGATGAAATTTTATTTTTGAGTATATTGGACCCAATAGAAAATATTTAGGGGGTGAGCCCAAAAGAATTTGCAAAAAAATTTGGGGACAATATAAGGGCTAATGTAATGCTTTTCGAATTTGTGAAGTATTCTCTAAAATGCCTTAGAACATGAAACGAGTACGGTCATTTCATATACCATATACCATGAGAAATATGATAAATTCAATTTTTGTGTGTTGATAAATGTTCAGGTACTTAGTTTATACCTTGTTCTTTCATGTTTATATTTGTAATTTTCCACCCCTACTCATATTCTCACAAAAAATAGTTGCCATGACTTCAGCCCCAACCCTCGTATAAGGAGCGTTTTTAAAATGTCTATGAAGGTATAAAACTGCGACTAAAGTTCTTGGATTCGTTTTCTTTTCCTTTAAAAATAATGCGAGTTTACCAAAGGGATTGTTGACGGTAACGTATGACATGTGTTTGTTTTTTCTCCGAGGACGTTGTGGTGTTGTATGAGGAGATCGTAAGTGAACTTTGAACTGGGTCGACGCGCGTGTGAGTGAATGTTTTCTTTACAAAATGGACAATGTAATTTGCTGGAGGATAGAAGGTGATATAAAATGGATTCTAGTAGTTCTGGTGATGGAGAATAACTACGATGAGTATCATGAATAGTTTGCTTGAATATTTAAAAGAGAACAAAATTTAAAAAATGCTTCAAATGAAATTTTTAAAGAAATTAGATTTGGGTGGGAATTCCAATGAAATTTATAAAACAAAATTTAATTCATGTTTCCAAAGTTAATATTTCTAAAGATGTAATCTCAAAAATTCCTTGTTTTGTGTGTTTGAACTGCTAAAGAATACATTTCACTGTTTATCGGTCAAAATATTGTCATTTTTTTCTTTCAACGACCAAACTCTCATAATCCATCATATTTTTGGGGAGCAATGATAATTAGTTCGATTAGGTATTAGATTATAGGTTCGATCATATCGAGATAGGTAAAACTACCTATAGGGAATTTTATATAAAATGCTAGATGGTACCCGGCGCGATCCAGAAGAGATAATTGTGGAAATATTCCTCTCTCTCTCTCTCTCACTCTTTCTTTCCCCACTATCTTTCCCTCTCTCTTTCTTCATTTCTATGCCTCCTATTTTTGCCCTTTTCTTTTTCCCTCCTCTCTTTCCCTTCCCTCTTTCTCTCCTCTTTACCCCTCTTTATTTCTCTCCCTCCCTTTTCCCCACTCTATCTCTTTTTACTTTCCCGTGTACGTACGTATATACGGAGTAATATACGTAGTATAGGGAAAGTTACGTAATGCTGCGCGAAATAAACGACAGATTTTAGGCAAAAAAAACATTGCCGGGCCCTGATAACGAAAAAGTGGATAAAACCAGTTGCTAAATTAAAAAAAATCCCCTAACACGTGGTATAGCCAGAATCCGTCTTTTGTGGGTCCTTGATACCGAAAAACCAATTGAAAGCAAAACGTCCATCTGTCCGTCCGTCCGTCTGAGAGCCCGTCCGTCTCTCTGTTCGTCCGTCCGTCCGTCTATGAACAATACTAGCGCCTAAACTATACGTAGGATTGTTTTGAAACCCCTGTCGATCTGGCTCGATTCAAATCTTTGAGATTTTGAAAAAGATTCCGTTAAATTTGCGGTAATTTACATAAAGCGCCCCTGACATTTTCAAACTTTTCTCAAAAATGGCTGCAAATTTTTTCTTTAAATTTTTGATAAGGATAGTTCCTAATGTACTCTATGAGACGACATAAACGCCATATTGCTCTATTCTTTTATTTTTCAAAAATTAAAAAAATGTATTATTTTTTACTTCTCTCACGTCGTTAATATTTACATTAGAGGCCGATATGTGTTCACATTATTATATTTATGAGTACAAGTGCTGTAAATAATGTCGAGTATTGTTTGTCAAAAATGCAACCGTTTTCTGTGAAAAATGGAACAAAACTCCGCATTTTCAGAAACACTCATACTCCATTTTCTCATAAATGTTTCCAAATATTTTCTTCAAAGTTTTGGAACGGATAGTGCTAATTGCACTCTTTAATATGACGTAAAGTTTATTTGGGGGTATTTTTGTTTTAAAAAAAATATACAAATGTAATTTTTTTAAAGATCTCTCATATCTTTGATACGTACAATATCAGCAATTTGTAAACACTATTATGTTTGTGAGTTAATGTACTTTAAATGAAATTTTTTGAAAACTCGAAACTTTATCTGTGAAAGTGAACTTCAAATTTCGCATTTTTAGTAGCCCTTAATCGCCATTTTCTTAAATACAACTTCAATTTTTTAAAGGAAAACTGCCATTTAGAACGAGATTTTACTGTTCTTTAATATTCTTAAAATAATATTTCTGTTCTACTATTAGGAAAGAAAATGTCAAAAATGTAGTTTGGGCGGCGATAGATGGCTGCTGGGAAGACAATGTTGCAAGTCCGAGTAGCTAGCAGAGACCAAAGAAAATAGAAAACTAATACGGGAATGTCTATGCCATTCTATAGTACCACTAGTTCCCTCTGTGTCTCTTTTTCTCTCTGTCTCTCTTTTTCTCTCTGTATCTCTTTTTGCATTATGTCTCCTTTTAATTTTTAATAAAATAAATCGCAGCTGGCACTTCATGTAGCTGAAATATAATTCAATAAATAATGTGTTAACATTTCCAAAATTAGTAAAAACCAGGAAATTAATAAATTAATAACGTAAGTAGAGATATTTACTAGCCGAATTCTCGTATGAGCGGCTTTTTCAGTCCAAAAGATAAAACAGACGAGCCATACGATTAAACGAACAAAACTGAGCTAGCCAACCCAATTATAGAAATAATAATAATAATAATAATAATAATAATAATAGAGAGAGGTAGTGGGCATAATATTATTGTATACGTATTGGTTTATCTAGGAAATTCACCTTCTGGTAAATAGCAAATTTCTGATACATATATATAGTAAATGGTTTTGCTTGATCGTGCAATCTCTATTTCGTTGCAGGCCAATATTAGAGACCGTATAGAAAATTTTCTGCCAGCTTATCGATCGTAAATTTATTTTCTCATGTTCGATATTTTGATGTGATTGCTCTTCGGTGTGTCTTCTTTGGGTTTTGTCATTGGATAATCATCACATAGACAACACAATACACCGATATCTACGCCGACTCTGGGGGACGAAGCGTTTCCTACATCCAGTCGTGCAAGCATTAATGTCATACATCCGTTGGTTAATAGTTTGGCAGCAGATGTCGACATTGTTGTGGACGTGCAACGTTTCTATAATTTGTTCGTAAGAGAGGGGAGTCATTCTTTTTTAGCTGCTGTTTTTAAATTGTTAGTACCACATAACGAAAACAACGTGACAAATAAGCGGTAGAAGAAATTCGCCAGACACATTATGAAGTTCACGGATTCCCTGGCATTCAGAATCTCCGTTGGGGTTCCCACCACCAGAGCAATTTTCTGGAGCGTGAAACGCCACTTGGCAAATTGGAATTCAACGGAAAAGGAGAGGCGGGACAGAGCGGGGCAGAATGGGGTGGGTCGGGACGAGACGGGTAAGGATGGGGCGGGCAAAACGAGATGGAGTGAGGCGGGTCTGGACAGGGTGGGGCGAGACGTGACGGAATGGGGACGTGACGAGGCGAGGTGTGGCAGATCGGGACGGGACGGGGTAGGGCGGGGTGGAGCAGGAGGGACTGACGGGACGGACCGGAGCGGGATGGACAGGATGAGGTGGGACGAGACGACCTGAGCTGGGACGGGTAGTGTGAAATGGGATTGGACGGGGTAGAACGCGATGGGGCGGGACAGGGCGGCTAGGTTCGTGATGGCATGGGACGGAACGGGATGAGGCGGGTAGCTCGAGACGGGGTGAAGTGGGTCGGGATGAGACGGGGTGGGGCTAGAAGGGACGATATGGAGTTGGGTGGGGCTGGTCAGGATTGAGGGGAACGGGATGGGGCGGCATGGGGCGAGACGGGGAGGGGCGGGGCGGGGCGTGACAAGAAGGGTTAGGGTGGAGCTGGGCGGATCGGGGCGAGGCGGATCGGGGCGAGGCGGATCGGGGCGAGGCGGATCGGGGCGAGGCGGATCGGGGCGAGGCGGATCGGGGCGAGGCGGATCGGGGCGAGGCGGATCGGGGCGAGGCGGATCGGGGCGAGGCGGATCGGGGCGAGGCGGATCGGGGCGAGGCGGATCGGGGCGAGGCGGATCGGGGCGAGGCGGATCGGGGCGAGGCGGATCGGGGCGAGGCGGATCGGGGCGAGGCGGAGCGGGGCGAGGCGGAGCGGGGCGAGGCGGAGCGGGGCGAGGCGAAGCGGGTCGGGGTCGGGAAGGGAGAGATGTGGGTGTCTCAGGCCGAGGCTGTGGTTGTGCGAGCTGCGAAGGCGTCGGCGCGCGGCGGAGCTGAGTGGGACCGGGCGCTAATCCTCGCTTTTCTCCTCTGCCAATTACCACTTGAGCTCCCTGCCGGAGAGGGCAGCACCTCAACACACTCTGGTTCCTGGAACTCGCCCTGCGGTACGCTCGTGCTTCTCTTTCGACATTCAGCGCTAAAGCAATGCGAGCGACTTGGCTGTTTATCAGAATTCCAGGAATGTATCTTACACGTGGCAACCCTTCAATAGGGCATGTCGTCTTTAAATGACATGAATGAATTCAATTCTCCGTACCTAGACGTCATGAGATTTTCCCCTTCTGCGATGAGATGCTGGGTGAAGTCGGAGGTCTACCTAAGATGTGCAACTGAGCTGGCTACTTACTCCCGTGTTGACGTACTTGTCCCTTCTCCCTTTCCCGCGTTGGAATACAACCGTATTCAACCTACTCTCCATGTTGAAAGGTTAAGGAAATACATATAAACTAGTGTATCCAGTAATGCTTTCTTATTGCAAACTATTACACTTCATACACTAAGGATCACGTGGAGATCGTTAATCACGTTTTCGCTACGTTCTGCAAACAAATTAATAGTTAAAAACTTTCTTGCGAGTATGCGTTTGTTCTATGTCTTGGTTTGGACATGGTTGTCAAGTATTCTATTGTTAAAACGTTCTCCCTCAAGTTTGGGCAAGCATTCGCTATGACACTGTCTTGGAAAAATTTGATTTACTTGTACGAGATAACATTCAAGTAATAATTCTAGCCATTCACAATCAAAGGGGCAGAATATGCAGCGAAGACTCGCTTAATACATTAGAGTGCGGCGGGTAGCGTGGAGCTTCTATTCAGGGGCGCTTGAGTCAGCATAAACACATAAAGTAATCGTCGCCCGTCTATGTGCTACAGATATTCATACATTCCCATTGTACTATGCCTATATGCTTCGCCCAAGTGAAAGTAATAAGTTGACAAAGTTTTGTCGCAATCGGATGATGGTACGGCAGCGCACAAAATATGGACAAACATTGATTTGTATATAAATCTATTTATTATTAATAATATATTAATTATATATCTATATATTATTAAATTTTATATATATATAATTTAATGTTCGGAAGAAGATATGAAAGACGAATGAAGTGGGAAGTTTATTCAACTGCGTGGAGCCAAAGGTTGCGGTTTCATAAACATGTTAGAGATGGACATTTTCATATTGTGGTTTTTGGTTCATTGCCTATCATTACCGCCTCATATACTATCCAAGCCGTCACTCATTATTCGTTATCATTCACTTTTTATGCTTTCCCTATCAAACAGGTGGAGCGTAAGCCGCGATAGTGGGTTCTTTTAAGACACAGTGTAAGGAACAGCATACAGACAAAAATATCCTCTCACAAACAAAATTTTCTCTCACTATCGCTCATAATTTTCATCACGTTAAATAAATAGGAGCTAGTAGTAGCAGTAAAGCGAGTTTTCTACAGCTGTCGCCGTTTCTCGCTGCTTAATCTCCATTTCTTTCGATCTTCTCAAGCATCATCTTCTAAATCTCTCGCCGTCATCATTGATCTTATGTCTTCCTCCCACTTCCTTCTTGGTCTTCCTCTATATCTTCTTTCTTCAGGATGGTATTCCCACATCATATTTGGCATTCGCTCACTGTCCAACCTTCTTAAATTCCCATACCATAGCAAAGCCTTTGTTTCTATCTGTTCTATGGTTGATTTTCCAGGTTTCATTATTTCTATTATTCTTTGATTTTTAATTTTTTCCTTTCTTGTAACCTGACAACACCACCTCCAGTATTCCATTTCTGTTCCTTGAATCCTACTTCTATCCTTGGCATTAATAGTACATAACTCAGCTCCATATATGAATAGACTTTCAACAATTGTTTTATACAATGTAATTTTTGTGTTTCTTTTTATGTTTGAATTCCATGCCAATGGATGTAAAGATATTATTTCTTCCCTACCTCTATTCGTTTTGTTTAAAACATCTTGTTTTTAATAGGATGATCAAAAACATCTTGTTTTTAATAGGATGATCAAGATGTTTTAAATAGGAGCTTAATCTAAATTAAGTCAGCAAATACTGCATGTCACATTTTCATCCTATATTTACTAAAATGAACTGCGAATGTAATGCGCTTTTCTTTCAACATTCAGCAAATGATCGACCTCGCTGTTTATCCGAAGTAGAAGAATGTATTCATATTTCAACATCATAAAAGATGGGACATAGAAGCTTGAGTTTATGTGTGTGTATGTAAGGGAGGGGGGAGGGGGATTGATCAATTGCCCGGACTGAAGGATAGAAATCGGAATTGGTTTGAGAAGGTAGGATAGTTCTCTTTCATGGCCCTTAATTAAGTACTTCATTTCTACACATCTAAAATGATTGGATGAAACAACGGGAATTTCTAATCAGAGCTTCTATATGGAGGCTGCCATTTTGGGACTCCATATAAGTCTCTATGTCAAGAGTACAAAAAACTTTAACAATTTCACAAAACTCTTGCATTGCTATGATAACACAAATGAAAGGTACACTGACTAGGCGAGGCTACCTGACTGATACAGTAAGAAAAATTAAATTAGTGCAAACATTGCAGAATGTATTAAAGCTTACGAGGCACACATGCCTAGATTTTTCAAACCAGACTACTCTCATAGTACCACAGCTCCTCCTTTTTACACAGCTGTCTAGTAGAGGGTCTCAATGCACATAGAAAAAATGCCCTTCGCTGACGGGAATGCTTCACGCCAAAGTTTTTGAGCATTCCCGTGTGGAGCGATAAGCTGCCCACTGCACTCCCCGTTCCGTCGTAGCCCAGCACCACCCAGCACTCTCCCCGCCAGCCATGACAGCTCTGTCCACCGCCCCGAGAATGACACCGGGCGCATGGCAGGGGGTGGCTAGCTGGCCGGCCGGGGGAGGGGCGGACGGACGGAGGCGGGGGGAGATAAGGTCGGCGGCGGTGGTGGTGGTGGCAGCGGCGCCGACCCCAGCGGCAACGTCGGCGGCGGCGGCGGTGACGGTGGTGATTAATTTCTTAATTAATTAATTATTTTTTTAAAATGGGACGCGCGAATTTTGTGTTGGCGCCCCCATAACACACTGGTGCAGCATGGAACTCCCATAATTTGGCGGGAGTACCACAAAGAGTGCCCAGGTGGGCGGAAGTCACGGGAACTTTGTCCGCGCCGAGAAAAATGTGCTAACACTCTACGAAGCTTGAGACGCGTATTAGCAACAACATACGCTACTATTCCTGGTAAACAGGCCTTCCTATTTTCAGTCGTTTAACAATGTTACCACATTGCATTTGAATTTATTTAAATTTGGTGCCTAACATCTTATGAACAATTGTAAGCTCCCCTTATCGTAAATACAGTCTAATCTCGTGCATTTTCAAGAATAGGCGCACTGGAGATGTTTTATTTTTCTTCAAAACCCGCACCAGTAGATTAAGAGAGAAAAAGGCGCTAAATCGTAAAAACACATGAAATAAGGTACTCTCAGCGGCGCTGGTAGAGTGCAACGCTAACTGAACAAGCGCGCTACACGCCACAATTTCAAGGCATTGGAGAAATTTGGAGTAGTCGCCACTAAGGTTTGTTGAAATGGGAGCCATGAGTAATCGTTGGTTCTACCCGGATTGTTTCTGCATTGTTTCTACCCGGAGCAGAGAGTATTTTATGCGTAGTCAAGAGCTGTTAGTCGCCATTCAAATAGCAGTATATAATTGACATTCTTCACCGGGCACGTAATATGTACTCTTTGAAGTTGGACAACGCAGAAATTCAATAGAAACACGTGAATACAAAGCGAAACAGACAACGTATACCATCGTGCTTGATATATTTAGTGTTTGTTAACAAATTCTAACTGTTGCATATGCTGACAACATATTGCTATATTGCAAGAACTAGAATCGATTGTATCTATATGATACGATAGACAACATTTCAAATTTCATTTTGTTGCTCTCCTAAAAATGCTAATGACTATTTTGAACCCTTAAGGTACTCAAAATAACGTTTTTGCGTGAAAAATTTGAATAAAAAATTTGTCTTTGTGCATTGTGATTTTAAAAGCTTAAGACCGTTTGTTTCTAGGTTTGTTTGTTTTTTATTTAGTGGTATTTCCAAATGCTTAAACTTAATATGTTACAAATTTCATGTTTTATTGTTTGAGTGTGAATGGCACGTTCAGGATCCGGATCTGTCAAGTCCATAAAACAAAAGTACTTAGATACTGCAAAGTTATTTCTATATTTATTCCCCCTACTCCTACTTGCCCTCACGTTCTGGTGCCAATGCAACTGTTCCTCCTACCACTACTCAGTTTATCAATACTATTATTGCATAAATTTGTTTGGGTCGTAGGTCATGGACGGTCCCGTACGGGAATACCTGTAAACAACGTTTAATATGGCAACATGCACAGGACTACTAAATACTGGAATAAAAACATGTTTTCAAAACAGGAAAGAAAGAACTTTAATTCTTTTCTTTGGTTGCTCACGGCAACAATGCAACAATACGTGAATACTCCCTCCAGCTTGGCAACATTATTTGGACATGAAATTACCATTAATTACATTACATGAAATTTCAATTAATCAAATTACGTGAGATTCCCATCAATCCAGTTACAAGAAATTACCATTAATCAGCTGATTTGCAATTGTTTTATGTTCAGAAATTCCTTTACTAAAAAAAAACAATATCATTAACAAACTCTTCTTATACGTACGTATTTTCCAAATACAACAATGAAAATGTAAAGAAAACAATACTAAATTTTATATTGCCGGCTGACAAACAATTACGTTCGTTCTGTTTTAAAATTTCGAAAATTCCACTATTCTTGCCAATGTTTATTTAATTTATTTGAATGTACGCGAGCACAGATTGATTTTAAATAATGACGCTGCGAATGCGAAACTTCCCTGTTGCTGCGTCGTCGAAAACAGCGCCGTTGCCAGTTCGGTCGTTCTATGCGCGCTCACTCGCACGCGCCGACGTACTCGCGCGCTCCAATCTTGCACGGGCCGGTTTCCTTCAAAATAATTCTCCCCAGGAATTCCATAAATTGTCTGATCACCTCGAACCACAAATTCACACAATAAATAATACTTCTTCTTTCTTCTAATTGGCTCACTGCATCAACAAATGTTCGCGCTGTTTACATGTCCATTACGCACTTTCGATTCGCCGCCAAAATGTTTAAGTCCGAAATATTTTACAAATTATGAGTTCAACAAACGCGGACACGATGTCTCTCTCTCTGCTGACTAGACAGAACTCTACTAAAAACCATCTCGACATGTTACCTCGGAATATAAAAATGCCGGCGAAATCCATTTTCACCTTTTCATTGTTGTTTCCATAATTTTACTAATTAATTAATTTACCCTTTGCACTTTAGTGCTGCAGGATTGTCCTGCTTAGGGTTAGAGGAGGTTAGGACTCCTCTTTCAGCCATTTTTTCCGGTTTATCCCCACTTCCAAGGCCCTCTGTACAGAAGAATGTAACGGGTATTCGTAGATGTTCGTTCTAGTGGTTGGAAGTGGGGTGAAGATGGCGTGGCAAGCGTCATGCTTCAACCGGACACCTTTTTACCCAATATTTACTGTTAATAAAGCCAGTAAATATTGGTACTTATTTGGAAAGAAGGCTGAGTGAACCTGAGGATCGCCCTGAATAGGGCGATCATCGGATAAAAATCCCCAGCCATGCTGGGATTTGAACCCGGGTCCCTCAGGTTAGCAAGCGTGTGTCCTAACCACTACGCTGCCACGACCCTAATTTTACTAAAATGTCCAATATTACTTATTTTGACATGTTTCCGCGTTTATTCATTACGGCTTCTTCCCAATGTTAAGATTTTCTTGTCCAAACAGATGTTTTCGATTTATTTTACGTCGAAAATTGCTAATTTCTCTGTCGACATTACACATTAATTAGTCGCTTGTTTTTGGTATCATTAATTTGTAATATTTCTTTATTTCGAAAATTCAATGTTCTATAAACTCTTTAGATCATTTCTAAATTTTGTTAAATTCATACCATGACGATTCACAACGCCTTTCGTTGCCTAATTAGCATTTCTTCATAAAATTTTGGTAATTCAAGTTACTATATTCGACATGTTCGACTGGGTTTTTTCTCTAAAATTTTTGATTCCAATTTTAAGCGAACCCGTCGTCCGATCGCGTTCAAATAAAAACCACAATGTTCATTTAATTATTCTCCAACTAACTAGACGGTCAGGTTTTTCCCAAAATTATCAAATTCATTGTCTTCTCCAGAATTGCCGAAATACTCTTTCCGCGGCGCGCTGTTCTTTTGTCTTGCTCAGATCGATTCATAATACACGTTGTTTGTTTCATTGACTATAGCTCAATAAATATTTACTCTTTGTCCACAATTGTTTTTGGGGAATGTCTAATAAAATGAAATCATTACAATACATACTGTACTTAGATACTTTTCGATAATGTAACGAGTCAAAATTGGAGGTGATATTTCTTACATATGTGGTATCAAGAGTTTCAGTGACAGTGGCGTAATGGAATGGAACTTCAAGAAAGAACTTTTTGTTGTATGAAAGGTGAAGAAGGTAAACCTATGTATTGTTCTTGAATATTGTTAAATTAATTAAATGTATTGTTCTTTTCGGTAGAAAACAATATTGGGATAAGATTTTTGTTATTATTACGAATAAATGTTGTCTTTATTTTGAAATTGTAAGCGTTGGGATTTAATATTTTAGAAATCATATCCAAATCTATGGTGTATGCCATAGAAACATCGGCCCTAAACAAATAATTAAATGGATATTTTTATTTTCCCTCATTCAGAGAAAATGGAATAATTTTGCGGTCAAAAATAGTTTTTTTCTATTTTATTTGTCATAAATCTCCATAATTTTCTCTTTAAGTTGGTGTTTGAAATATATTGATACCATTCTTACAAGTATTTTTTATTATTTATATGTCAAGTCCTTTCATTGGGCCTAATGCTAGCTGCAATACATTTATTGTAACATAATGCAGCACATAAATACTAAACGACTTAGACATGCACAAAGTAAATTGAAAACTTTGTATTATGAAGCTAACCAACATAAAAAATCTCAAACGGAAGTAGTTATTGGATAATTATTGATGAGTTAAGTTATAGTGCTGACATGTTCTGAGGGTTGCATCTTTAAAGCCCATTTCCGGACGATGATATTTTTGATACTCAATTTTTCTTTTCTCAGCTTACATTTGTGATGTAAAAATGAAAGTTTTAGAAATTCAGTAAAGCCAATGTGAATGGAATTACTTTTTATCGAACATACACGAATGTAATATGAAGTCCTCTTAATGAGATCCTTTGAAGGTCATGTAGTCTAACTAAGCTAATTAGGTTTCACTTTAACGTTATTTCCGTCTGATTTGTTTAGTTATCTTTATCCCGTGGCCTCGAATGAACTGCGAACCCGCCGTGCTGACAGCAGGTTTTGTACTGCATATTCCACAGAAGCCAAAATGAACGTCCTTTCTGTTTTCTTTTTGTTAGAAATTCAGGAGTGTAACATCAACTCCTTCTAACGAAATCCCTTAGATGTACGTATACGATACACACGAAGCTTACTGCATTTCACTTTGAAGTTGTTTTCGACCACCTCTTTGCGTCCCGTGCGTTGTATTCTGGAATGAGCTACGAACCACCCAAGTTAGGGGGTGCTCGCAATTCCCTCTCGACTTGGAGCAGAAGGGCAACGAAACGACCTTTTCGGCTTAAGTACCCGTCGTTATCCGTAAATTGACAAAATCGTATATTAGATAGGCAAAGGAATGAATAATTCATGTTTCCCCCTCTCTCTGCCCATAGTGTAAAATTAAAAAAGAAATTATTTAGTCGCACCTCCAACTCCACCTCCTTGTGTGCCTCCGTAATCTCTTCATCATTTCTCCTTCACCTCTTGTATTGTACCATATTTTGTTGTTGTAGTTTCTGTTATTGTGTTGTATTTTAATTCGTTGCATTGTAAATCCGTGGTTTAATGTTTACCGGGTGACAATCAGTTATTTTACAGTAATATACATTAGGATCATTATCATTACATTATAATCATGTAATTATTATAATAATATAATTATTGTAATTATTATAATAATATTGCAATTATTATTATACATTATTGTAATGTCATTAATAATGTTAGTGGAATTACATTATTTTTATTATTAATATTATTATTACCACTAAGGTCATTTAAAGTTACGGTCATCCTTCCTTGCTCCTCCCCGTTATTCCTCTCCCAGCCCTTCCCGTGATGATATGAGGACCTAGCAGGTTGTGGCACAGGGTATTGCCGGGTTGAACCCGGGGCTGTGTACAGCAGAGCGAGAGGCCGAGGCGGAACAGGATGAAAGAAACATATGGCACGGCCGGACGGGGGGGGGTCGCGGAGAAAAGTGAGCGTAGCGTGGAGGGACAGTGTGTGGGAGTGGGGCGGTCGGGGTTGAGAGCGGCGGTGCCGTTTCAGGATGGGGCAGAGGGAAGCGCAGGGGAATGGAGCGGCGCGGCGCGGGGCATGACGGAATGAAGAGATGCGACTCGGCGAGGAGAGGCGTGGCCGGGAGAGACAAGGCGGGGTGAGGCGGGACGGGGTGAGGCGGGGCGGAGATGATGGGGCGGGGATGATGGGGCGGGGATGATGGGGCGGGGATGATGGGGCGGGAAGGGGCTGGGCGGGGCATGGGGCTGGTCTGGGGGCTGGGCGGGTTTGGGCGGGGCGGGGCAGGGATGGGCGCCGTTGCTTTTGATATTTTCGTTCTGTAATGTTATGTTTCAATTTCTGTCTTTCTTATACTTCAAATATCACTTTACGCCGTAAATAAGGAAATGTTTATTAAAAATGTAAATGAAAATATATATCTGACATTAAATTCACCGTATAAAGTATTCAGTGTATTCACGAAAACTATACATATTTTAGCTTTTAAATACTCTGCGTAAGCCCTACGCGAGAAAGTAAAATAATGAAAAGTTAATAAATAATATGACCCTTTGGCGGTGGCAGCGGCTGCTTTCGCTCCAACTCTTGTTGCCAGCGTTGTTATACATTTTACTAGGCAGTAACACTGATAGCTTTTGCAATCAAATGCAAATAATTCGAAAAATATGAAATAGTAATTATTAAATACTATAGTATTTTAATATTCTCCAACTCTGCTCCTTTTTTTTAACGAATTACACATTACTTCTTGTCTGAATGTAATGCTAAATACACTGTAAGTCTTCACATCTAAAACAATTTCCCCCAATTCGCATTACTAATCGAAGAACAAACGTTTCATTTCCTTATATTGGCGTTAAATAAAAATTATAAATAAATAAATGAAACGAAGTCTCATAAGGGTTCCATGTTAATGTTCGACAAAGAGAAGAATTCGAAAGGATTTCACATTTCATTAACTTATCTTGTCGTCTTAAACAATGAACTTCTCAAATATACATTGCTCCATTGTTTTACAGCATACGATGCTAATGTAGCATTAAAGTTAAAATGTTTGTACAAATGTATGGAACTCAATTTTTTCAATTTTTCTTTCATGTTAAGTGTTCGAAATAATGATAATATTGTCGACTCTAGTTGTAGTGAACTCGGATATAGAGAATCCTCGGTTTTAGTAAACTTAGGTCACTGGTCCCGTTTCACTTACGTTATAAGCATAAGAAGATTCGGTTACAGTGAACTTGAACTTCAGATACAGTGAATGTAGGAAATAAATCATGGAAATTAATTGGATCTCATATGACATTAGGCAAGTAAAAGGTTCTTCAGAGAGTGGAAAAGTGTTCCAACCGTGTAAGAGGCATTGAAAGGTGTCAAGACTGCATTACGATACTTAGAGACAGAGGAAAATGCAGAATCAAGCATGGAGAGAACACGAAGTCTGGAGAAGGATTTTGAGAAAATACTACTAAAAAATGTACGAAACAAACAGTTGAAAATAATTCATTTTTTCAGATCAAATAAAGATATTGAAATTTTCAGTTCTTATCTTAATGAATTTTGCTCTATCTCTATATTAATTAAATCAATAATTGTGGACAAATTATATTTAATTTTGAAATCATCGTACATAGTGAACCGAACATGTTACACCCCAGACGTTCATTATAACCGGAGTCGACTGTATAATCAAAATCCTACCAACTCACTCGACGCGCCTGAGTTTATTTCGATATCCAGAAAGACCGTTGAAATTAGGTTCACAAACCGTAGGAAATACGGAGCGGGAATACAAATTGCAGAATAGAGAAAAATCGAATGAATATTGGGATTTTCGATAGTAAATTATGATTAAAACATTAAATATTTTGCATATTATTTTGATCCATTCCTGTTCTCCGAATTGTTTTCTTGTGACCCATAGATGGCGGGACGTCAATATATTTCAAACAGAAATTACGCGAAAACTACCAACTTTTCCAAACACTTGATCATGATCTTTTTTAAAGAGGCTTTATCTAAGGAAAAAATCTCTATCTTCACTTTTGTAGTTTTTTCAATTTTTGAAAAACCGAGCGATACCCGAATTTGAGACTAGCAACATATTTTTTACCGTCCAGCGGTTTTTGAAAAAAAAATTAAAAATTGCCTACATTTCGGGCAAAATTACACGAAAACTACTCATTTTCGAAAAGTTGAATATGACCTTGTTTCAAGATGTCTTTAAGGAACAGATTTTTTAGGAAAAAATGTCCATCTTTAACATTACAGTTGTTGGAAAACGCCGAAAAATTTTTGTAATTTTTGTAAAAGCAGGGATTTCAACGAAAATGAGAAACCATTCTCTTAATCGTCCTTCGCACTATCCAACAACAACATTTAATTTAAACTAGTGGTGCTACAGAATGGCACAGACATTCCCGTATTATTTTTTTATTTTATTGGGTTGGGGCTAACTATTTGGAATTGCCACATACTCTTTCTTGCCAGCTGCCATCTATCATCGCCAAAAGTACATTTTGTTGTCATTTTCTTAATTTTTCGGTTTCCTATTGGTAGAACGGAAATAATCATTTTAGAATATTAAAGAACACAAAAACCTAGTCATTATTGACAATTTTCTTTTAAAAATTATGTGCTGTTTTAAAGAAAATTGCGTTTTAGCACTACAAAAAGTGCGAAATTTTAAGTTCATTTTCACAGGAAATTTTTGGGTTTTCAAAATGCTTTATTTGAAGTTATTCGAAGCACGTACACTCACATATATTATAATCTTTACAAATTGCTGGTAATGTACATATTAAAGATGTGAGAGATCTTTTAAAAAATTACATTTATATAATTTTTGAAAAAACAAAAAAACTCAAAATAAACTTTGCTTCATATTAAAGAGTGCAATTAGCACTATCTGTTGCAAACGTTTCGAGAAAACATTTGCAGTCGTATATGAGAAAATGGCGTTTGAACGTTTCTGAAAATGCGGAATTTTGAGCTTCTTTTCACAGAAAACGGTTGTGTTTTCGAGAAACGTTACTTGACATTATGTAAAGCTCATGTATTCCTTAATATAATGTCAACAAACCAAGGCTAAAGTAAATCTAAACAACCCTGAGAGACAAGTAAAAAATACATTTTTGCAATTTTTGAAAAAACAACAACAAAAGAATAGAGCAATATGAAGTTTCTGTCAGCTCATAAAATACATTAGGCACTGTACCAACCAAAAGTTTAAAGAAAAATTTGAAGCCGTTGTTGAAAAAATTTTGAAAATGTCCGGGGTGCTTCATGTAAAGTACCCCCAAATTTTACAGAATCGTTTTCAAAATCTCAAAGATTCGACTAGAACCAGGTCGACTGGGGAATATCCATTTTAAAAGAAATCGTACGTATGGTTTAGGCACTAGCAGTGTTCACAGACGGACAGACGGGCGTTTTCCTTTCAATTGGTTTTTCGGTATCAAGGACCCACAAAACAAGGTTTCTGGCTACACCATGTGTTAGGGGATTTTTTAAATTTAGAAACTGGTTTTATCCACTTTTTCGTTATCACGGCCCAGCAATGATTTTTTCCGCCGAAAATTCGCCATTTTTTCGCGCAGCATTACATAAATTCCTCTACGCTACGTATATCACTCACAGGAAAGTAAAAATTGAGTCTTTTTTTGAAAAGTTTGAAAATGTCCGAGGATATTTATTTAAAGTACTCCCCAAAATTAAAATATAGGTTGTGAATTCCAGGGACCGCGACATCAGTGAGAACGTTTGGGGAATATCAATTTTGGAGAAAATCAGCTAAACGGTTTATGTGCTAGCGTTGTGCACAGAAGGACGGAAAGACATTCACAGGCAGACTTACAGACGTTTTTCTGTCAATCGATTTTTCGGTATCAAGGATCTACAAAACATGGATTCTGGCTACACCATGGGTTAGAGGATTTTTTCTGTACTGGATTTATCCACTTTTTCGTTATCAGAGTCCGGCATAAGAATTGTTGTGTCGAAAATTCGCCCTTTTTCCAGGGCACGATGACAATTCTTTCTCTTCTTACATTAGTAAGTGCGAGAAAGTAAAAAAAACAGCTATTTATGGTAAAGAATGTTCGTGTTCATAAATGAAAGAATAGTTACTTTAAGACTAAAGATCAGTAGAGGATATATGACAATCATCGGAATATATGCTCCAGAAGAAGGAAAACGTGAAGAAACAGAAATCTTTTATGATCAGCTGAAAAACAATTGGAAAAAACCAACAAAATGATTATATTATTTTATGTGGGGATTTTAATGCAAGAGTTGGAAATACACCAATTCCGGAAATAATGGGAGATAATGGAGAACATCATCTGAATGCCAATGGGAAAGAACTGAGACAATTTGCCACAATGAACCATCTAAAAATTTCCAACACATTTTTTAGAAAACGTGACATCCACAAATACACATGGAGTGCAAGAGGGCTGCGATCAATCATAGATTATTTTTTAATAAATTAAAAAATGAGGCCGCAGATAATAGATGTCAACTTATAAAGACGATGTGACATTGCCTCAGACCACTACTTGGTAGTAGCAAAATTAAGAATATGGATGAAATGGAAGTCTCAAAAATCAAGACAAAGAATACAGGAATAGGTAAAACCTACTTGCTGCAAGAAGAAAGCATTCAACGTCTATACCAACAAAGACTGCAACATTATCTTCTGGAAACACCGACGGTAAAATGCATAGAAAATGAATGGGATAATGTAAAATTTTGCATAGAAAAAGCAGCATCAGAAGCCATTGGTAAAAAGAAAAAAATAAGACGTAGAAAAGGGTTAAGAGTCTGGAATGATGAAATTCAGAATGCTATAAAAAATAAACAAGAAGCATATTGCCGATGGTTACAGCAAAAAAATGAAGAAACAAGAGAAAACTACACCAAGAAGAGAAATACAGCAACTAAAATTGTGAGAGAGGCACATAGAATCTCTTAGGATAACTTCATTAGCCAAATAGAGCAAGATGTACATGGTAAAATTTGCATATAAAGTTTTAAAGAACTTCAGTAGGTCTGAAAAAGATGATGCCAGAATAGAAGTAATAGAAGACACTGAATAGATAAATCATTACAAGAAGTTATGGTATCAAGAGAACACCGTGCAAACGAACTGGGATAACACAAATCTAACAACTACAGACCTAATTACTATTGAAGAATTACAAGAAGCCTTGAAACAGTTAAAGAATAGGAAAGCTTCTGGAATAGATAAAATTAATTCTGAATTACTGAAGTATGGTGGGATGCTGTTACAATGGAGGTTGCTACATATAATAAACACTTACTGGCAGAAACTCAAGATTCCAAATACCTGGAAAGTAGCAGAAGTAATATCCATCTTTAAAAAGGGGGATAAGAAAAATTGTGAAAATTATAGAGGAATAAGTTTACTCTGCACAATGTATAAAGTCTATGCCAGAATAGTGAATGCAAGAATAAAAGCAATATCTGAAGCCTTATTGGGAGAAGAACAAAATGGGTTTCGGAAAGGTAGATCAACCTCCGACAATGTATTCATCCTACAGCAAATTTTAGAGAAAAGGAGAGAATTCAATCTGCCAAAACATCTTGCTTTTATAGACTTTGAAAAAGCATTTGATAATGTTAATAGGACAAAATTATGGGACATAATGGCTACTACAGCTAGCTAAAACAAGGCTACCCAGCACACATTGTAAATGTAATGAAAACCATGTATGAAGATTCAAAAATTATAATATACACAGGAAGAAAGAAGACGGAGGAAATACCTATTAATAAAGGAGTCCGACAAGGGTGCCCAATATCGCCCACGCTTTTTAACATATATATATTCTGACGCAAACCCGTCCGTAACACCCCTTTTCATATTCATTATATAAATCTGCCAATCCTCTCGACAACAATCGAGCGTCAGGGCGGGTGCGTCAGATATCTGCTTTTTCGAGCTTACTTAGATCTCAGGGCAGTGGGATCTTTGGGGTGTGAGAGCAATCCAACACAGGAACACAAAAATAACAGTAACAACAAAAAGTTTAATGATTTCAAAATAATAATTAATACTACTACAGACACAACTCGTCACTTTTCTCTTTCAATTTTCCAAATAAGTCATTAGCTTATATTATATCCTCTTTAAAAATCACGTAACCAAAATTTCTGCCAATTCTTAACATAATTACTGTCCCAGTAAAATTCGTAATTCTTTTAACAAAAACCAACTGATTAAATTCTGCTTGCGCTTTAACTTTATCACGGCAGCGCTCTGAATAATAAACCGTGCTCTGTAGCGCACCTTCCTTCACATTTTGATACAATTTTAACACCTTTACTTTAATTCATTTACCAAAGAAAACCAATAGGTAACCAGGCGTCAAAATGGCTTGTGCTTTTAACACTGTAACATGAAAGTCATTTATTCTTTACATTCTATAACCTCCTCAAACAACTCCTAACGTCTTCATTCGACACGGCGCGAACTTGACCTATATTTTTCGCTAGCCCCGTTACCTCTCCCTCCTGGCGAGGTGGCCTTGTCCCCGGTCGCTCGCTGTCGCGTTCGCTGCCGGCGTTGGCGCTCCGCGCCGCGGCCTCGGTACTCGGCGACCCGCTGTCTTCGTTCTTCCGTCTTCCGTCTTCAACTCCCGTCGCCGTTCTTCTTCCGTCTCCTTCTTCTAGTGGTCCCGTCCTTCTTCTTTCTTGCGCTCCCAGCTCCGTCGTCCTTCTTCCGTCTTCTTCGTCCGCCTCCGTCCCGACTCCTCCGTCCGATATTGTACGGTGCTCGTCCGCCTTCGGATCTCGTCCGGCGCGTTCTTTTACTCGCGCCCGTTGTTTCTCGCACGCCGGCGTGAGGTATAGTTTTCGCCGCGTACTAGATCTCTCCTCCGTTTCGGCTACAGATTTTATGGTGTAATCTGAGCGTCAATTTGTTACCAATTTCAGAGGCGACCTCTCTCACGATGCCGTGACTGCCAGAATCTTCTCAAATGTTTTAACTACTTCGCTGACGACTAGCTAGACGCCTTTGGACGTCGGATACTCCTAACTAACTTCACATTCCTTCGCGTAATCTTTCGGCGTCGACCACCAATGCTTCGGAGAGAAATGCTGCCTGCTCCAACCGACGAAATCTGAAGAGATGTTTCTTCCTCCACTGACGAAAGCTCAAGGGATCTTTCTTCCTCCACTGACGAAAGCTAAAGAGAACCATCCGGTTGCGGATTCGCGTTTTAAGCCCTCGGTTCGCAGGGGTAACGCGGTGCCTCCTACTCCCCTCCAGTTACTGCGTCATTTTCTCGCGACTTGTGAACGACGTTATAGGCGACAATTTCCTCATCCGCGGGCGCGCCTCTTTTGAACTGCGTCGCGCTCTCTTTCCCGTTCTTTTTTTGCGTTTTATGGGGGTTCTGGCACCTATGACGAACCTCATAATTCAGGTTCGTCACAATATATATAAATGACATAATCAAAAAATGGAAGCTTATTATAAAAAAAGGAATATGTATTACAGAAAATGACTATTTAAATATTTTATTATACGCTGACGACATACCGTAATACTACAAGAAGGAGAGGATGACTTACAGAGATCAGTACACCACTTAAACAATATATGCAAGGAATATGACATAAAAATCTCAAAAGAGAAAACAAAAGTTATGGCCTTTTGTGGAAAATCACCTGTTAGAACAAAGATTGTAGTAGACAACAAAATCATTGAACAAGTTTCTTCTTTCAACTATTTATGATGAAGATACCAATAAGAAACTGTCAAAATTTCTATCAGTATGTGGTATAATTCATAGGACAATGAAAAACAAAACAAGGAAAGAGACGAGAATAAAGTTCTATAACACAATGGCCATCCCTGTCCTCCTCTATGGAAGTGAGAGTTGGGTCCCTAAAAAAAGCACTTACACACAATTACAAAGTGCAGAAATGAAGTTTCTTAGAAGAACAAAAGGTTGCACAAGAGAAGATATATTTAGGAATGATGAAATAAGAGAAGAACTGAATGTGAAAAGCCTCAATGAAAGAATAATGGAGTACAGGAACAAGTGGCTACAACATGTACAAAGAATGGATAATTCTCGTTATATTGGAAGTTGGCCTTCCAATATAAACCAAGAGGAACAAGAGATATAGGGAGGCCGAAAAAGAGATGGAGAGAAGTTCTGTGAGGCCGGAACAGGCAGACGCCTAATCCTGGAAGTGAAGAAGAAGAAGAATGTTCGTGCTATGTCAGTCAAATTAGCGATTATCATTAAAATGTGATACCAAGTTGTGTAAAATTCTGAATTAATTACGCTCTTTTGGAAAATGAATTATGGATTGATTAAACAACTAAAAGGAAATAGAGAACAAAACCGTAATGAAGTGAATCACTAACGGAAGAGAGAGATATTAGTGCTTTCAGTCAGAAAAGTAAAACTTTTCATAGAATTTCGTATTTTTCGAGATCTTGAGTTGAACGAGACGCTTCACCACATTGTAGGCGATTTAGTTCTTTCACAGTTTTAATCCATTCCCCTATTACACAGATGTAATAAAAATCGATGGCAAAACTTCACGAATTAATTCTTTGTACTGTGACCGCACGTTCTGGATTAGAGCTCTTCTCATTTTATTTCGCCTCCGCAATCAAATATCGCTGGGGCGTATGTCAGCGAGAAGGCAGCTTTTAACTTGGAAATTTTGGCGCAGGAAATGAAGTGAATGATATAACTTTTAACAGCCAATAGAAGCGCAAAGTGAGATGGTTACAATAGCGCTCCAGAAAATTGGCATTCCTAATAGCCCAGTCAAATAGTGCTCAAAAGGACCCGATTCAGGAAAAAAAATCCGGAAGTTTTTTCTCGACGGTTCAATGTTTTAGGGTGCTGAAGTTTTGGCTCTACTCAATATACTAAGAACGTCCAAAATCATTACGATTTCTGTCGATTCATAAAACAGTTTCTCTAACAGTTAATTTCCTCACCGTGTAAACTAGATTACGTTTCTAGGGAAGCTTTTTGATTTGTTTCCTCGCTAAGTCTTGTCGTTCCACCTCTTTGCAAATAAGATAATTAGTTTTGAAGACAGGTATAGATAAACGCAATTGAGGTGATTCAGCCTCTTCTTGAGCTATCTTCACGTAACCAGAAAACAATTTTTCGTTTCCCTATTGGCTCCTATTCTTGCCGTGGACTTCTATTTGTGAGTTACGTTTAAATGAAAAAAAAAACTTACCATATTGCCGCCTCTCTCAGGCTTCAACGAAATATTCCCACCCCCTTACTTTCATAAAAGTTGTCTGGGTTCCATCCTCCAACGTTTTATCTCAAATACCCCACTCTCTGCAAAGCAATATGCACACGTAATAAAACTGCAAATATTACAGGTTCCTATTATTTTATAATGAGTTCATGATGTGGCAAATTATCTTTACAATTGACTACCCAACACGCGACAGCGCGTAAGGCTGGGTTGTCGCTAAAGAGTCAATCACACGTTGGTGCATGATGTAGGGTGATATTACACGTGCAGCCACGAGCCAGCCCATGAAATACTTCGTGGAATAATATTCAAGTTATAGATTTCCAAATTTGCTACGAGGATTTGCGTATTATGCGCGAGAATATGAATTGTCTCTATCGCTGACGTTTTCTTGGAATAGTACGTTTTCTTGGGACAGTAGTATATCGCTGTCGGAGATTTGCAGAAGTAGTCTAAGTTTGCGTGGACCGCATAATGTGGTGGTAACAAAACTATCGTTAGAATTACAGCTGGAGGAGACGAGATAGCAGGATAGGAGATCAGGAGATATTTTGTGTACGAACCGGAAGAACCGCTTCTCAGTAAATGTCAGTCTCGCTCGAATAAAGTGTATTTCTTCATTGCAATGTTACATTTGGGAGAAAGTAGAGACAGACTTTATGCACATCTACCAATCTACTTATGCGCATCGTAGCCCGTCCGTACCCAATTTGTGGTAAAGATTTTAAAAGAATACGATTTATGATTGTTTTCTCCCTAAACATTTACATAATTATCGGCTAATCACTGACATAGAAATTTGGCTTCCTCGTAATTGTCTAGTAATGAAATAACTATTATTCGTAATTGAGAAAACAAAAATCGTATTTAAAAAAAATCATACATCATACATCACAATCAGATATAATCGGTGTTGCCCACTGATTCCTTACCCTCGTTTTATTCTATAGTGATAACATATTTCTTTTTTAACCTGAAGTTTGCATTTCCAAATGTCTATACAATTATCTGGTTCCATATTTTTGTTTAATACCAAAAATTTCCTCATTTGGGTTATTTTTTCTTTTACTAATAATTTGGCACATACAGACTGAAACGGGGATTTGGTTTTATCCTTCTTTTTAATATTTAATTAATTATTTGCTCACTTAATTACTTGACTTAATTTACTTATTATTTGCACGAGCATATGACCTACCATCCTGACTGAAACTTGGCCTTTTTCCTTTTTTTTACAATTGCTTTGAGCAATTACTGATTCTCTTCGTTGTTTCTCAAAATATACGGCTTGGCCTTCTTAGAAAGCTATGCCACCAGTGAATCAAAAGCAAATTAGAACACTTCCCTTTCTGAAGTTTCGGCAAATCTGGGAACCACTTCACCAGTCATATGAGCATCTCTTCTCTAAAGTCCCACAGGTCTGGATCTCCATCATTTACATTCACTAATAACATTTCAGCACCACCTGAACGCCTTCTTAACACGTTCGAGTCCCGACACGTTCGCTACCAAATCCATGCGCCATCCAGTCAACTAGCTACTTGCATTCACCGCAAAACCCCCTCAAAATAGCACACTGTTTTTTTCGTCTTTTGTCCACGGCATTGTTTCGTGTCGAAAATTGTGTCTTCTCCCTTATTATGTCACGTATTTATTTGCAGTTTTTAAATAAATCCCCTGTGCAATTTATTTGAGTGTCCCGCCTCCTTAAACGCTCCGAAATTGTTTTTATTTAGCTATTTCACCGTGACTTGCCCCCTTACTTACATGGTGTGTAAGCCATTCATTTGTCTGCTGACGTCAATTAAATATATTACAATTTCGTAAAATTTATATTATCCTCGTATCTATTGCTCATTGGCACATGACGTAACATATCCTTATTTATTTCTCGTTGCGTGCTCGGATTTCACTAATTTTTGCGATGTTCGCATAATAAACATACAGAAGTGCCCTAAGCCTCCGCGCCATCGTTTATCACAATGACAATGCCAATATGTTTCCCAACACAAATATTCCCAAATATGGTTTCTTTTGGTATGTCCTGCAATGTTCCTTTATTTTTCTAATAGTAATTACTACGTATTTCTAATATCAACTTATTATACTTTTCACTTCTTTTGAATATTATTGGATCACTTTCATTTACATTCCTGGGTTCTGACATACAACTTTCATTACCTGTGGCATATGTACGATTGATTCTGTACAGAATCACGATCACTGAAATTTCTCTGGAAGATAAAACTTACTGTCGAATTGGCAATTGTAATGAATTCTCAGCCTTTTCTCTTTTAGAAAACAATAACATTAGACGGCGGCAGGATTTTCGTCGCCAGCTTGTCAACTATCCGCCGGAGGACTCAAACCTAGGATTTCCCTGTCAGAAGCACTGCAGTGACATCTGTTGATGCCCTGAGCCACTTCTTCCGGGCCGATGATGGAGGGCCCATTAGTCAGTGGCAAATATCACATGCGTAACTCTGTTAATTAGCCTAGCCTAAAAATAAAGAGAGATATTATGAACACCTGAGGCCTACCTGCATTATTATATACACAGACATGGCCAGTAATGGAAAGGGAGAAAAATGGGATAAAAATGGGCTAAAGAAAGATGGAAAGGAAAATATTAGGTATAAGTGTAAAGGACAAATAAGAAATCTTAACTTAAACAGGTCAAAACGACTTAGGTCAATTCACACGTCTTCTAAAATGGAAATGGGTAGGACATGTAATGAGGATGAAAAATAAACAGATGGACCTACAAAATTACAGTTTGGGACCCAAGGACAGGCAAGAGAAGTATCGGAAGACAAATAACACGATAGACGACTTAGTAAGAAGATTGGGAGGACTACGGACCAGAACAGCAGGAGACCGCATAAAATGGAAATAAGTTACTGACATACTAGAAATCTATAGAGAAAAAATAAACAAATGAGAAGGAACAATGACACAAAAATAAGGAACACAATGAAAAGCGATCTGTAAGTGAAATGATAAGTCATGATAACTGATACTGAAATGATGATAATTGATAAGTGAATTGATAGCTTATTTAATATCTTACAATGTAAATGGCCTTTGCCCTACTAAGGGATGTGAACGGGCTAATGAGTATAATAATAATATTAATAATAATAATGTAATAATAATAATATTAATAATAATATTTCTATCCCCGGACGGCCATCCTGAACGAGGTTTCCATGATTTCCTTCGGTCTTAGAACCGAATGCTGGGATGGTTCAGAAAATGTTACTCTCTCATCATCATCCTTTGACGTCATTATTCATAATTCAAGGCTTAACAACCTTTTTTTACAAAAGAATACAGCCGAAAAACCGATCCCCATAATTACACACACCTCTCACATTACACTCGTAGAATATGAGTGGGCCTCGGAAGAGAACGTGTAACGTGGTCAGAAATAGCTCATACAACAACAACAACAATAATAATAATAATAAAATAAACTCCTTTAATTGAAATTTTTCACATGTTCATTGACAAAATGTAACAATTTTTACCACTGTACAGGCTCTAGAAATGTATCGTCTTCTGTATTATTTCAGTAGTATATCTTTCCATTGTGGCACTCACATGCAACCAATCTTTATAAATGAGGTCTCTAAAGAATTTCACGGAGACGAGACAAACTGTACTTTGACTTTAAAAATATGAAGGATTTGTTTAAAAAAATGCATCCAAATATGCAAGTTAAATACAACCCGCAACACTAGCCAAAGCTGTCGTCAAATAACTCCCAAACCAAGCATTTTAGGGCCTTAAAAGCTAAAATTTTGAGACCAAAGGCCTCAACGAAACGTTTTTCACACCATAATTCATAAGACGAAACATTCCTCGACATTCAATTAAATTTTCGGTTCCGTGCTTCAAAACTATCAAGGCCACCTCAATATTTCAGCCCTTGATGCTGGTAGTCATTTTTGTGACGACATGCTTAGAAGGCTTAGATTCCTCAATCTTATATATACGCTTTCTGTATACACCGTGGTTTGTGCAGTCTGATTAGGTTTATTTGCATAATCATTAATTCAAGATTTGCTCTCCAACACCAACTAGAAGTACTATTTAAAGTTGCTTGATACCTATGAAGATTGTTTCTTATGCGTGTAATGAAACTATTCAATTAACGTTTTTCCATGGTCTGCATGTGCTATGTTCTTAATTGTGGAGGATTGTGGATGTACAGTGAAAAAAAGAGTGAAGACTGTGTTTGTGTTTTACCTGTACCAATATTTTCGTTATCATTCGATGAAATTTTCAAGTCAGCGGGTTCAGACACGTAGCTTTCTCAAAAGTAAAAAGCTAACATCTTTGTGACTATCACGAAAAGCTAAAATCTAACCGACAAATAATATTGAACAATTACTTCAAATGACTTTAAGGAAGTATTGGGAATTGTTCCAAAAGAATTCTCCATGATATTGAATAAATATTTATTGAAAATTTATTTTGCACATCAATTGCATTGTTTTTTATTTTTATTTGTTATTGTGTTAGTACATTGCAAGTTACCTTTATAGATTTTTAAACAAATAAACACGTTTCGTTAACTACTTTCCCTCTTGGAATGAAAATAGGATAGGGATGAGTGTGGGATCTAACATGCGAGAGTTCTCGCACGGGTAAGCAGAGATCGTGGCGGTAAACCTTGTGCTATGGCACAACACAAAGAACAAACGTTTTAAAGTAGCTAAAGTAATATAGCTTGAAATAAATGAAAAACAAAAATCAAATCGCGCTGGCCTACAATACTACGTGAATTAATTAAAAAAGCAACTAAATTCAAAATTATAGAAAGAATGGCGCAAGTCACTCGACAACTGCCAACGATCGCAGTCCAAACGCACGATTTAAATGTTGGCGGTTTCTGGAAGTATGTACATCAACGCTCAGCTGCAAACTCATATTGTAAATAATACATCGTTTGATATTATACTCAAGGTGTCGGTTCGTTAAGATATTCAATATACAAACATCGTTTGAGCAACATTTCCATGTACCGAAGTGAAGTCTAAGCCTACTAAATTGTTTCTAATGGCAACAAATGGTACTCAAGGTGAAAATCAAGGTGAAAATATTAGTTTGATTATTTTTTGGCTCGGAATTGCTTTTCTTGAGGTACGTAAGAACGCAGAAAATAATCCAATACTTTTTAGTATACAAATAATTTTTCAATTTTCTCACCCTAGCAAGTTGGCACCCTGACTCTCCAAAACCCCCTCGGTTCCTCGTAACAAATCACGGAAAGTTTGATAATATTGCAAGGGTAGGTCTGTACCCTTGCAATATTTCGATCCGGTATTTTCCCGATCCGGTATTTTCGCACTACTTTACTTGGCTTTGTCAAGAGTAAAAACCTTTTCTATTATTTTTGTGACTATCAAGGAAAGCGAAAAGCTAACTATCAAGGAAGATTGTATAATTCCTTGAAATGTTTTTAAAAAGAAGTATGAATTGTTCCAAGAACATCTCTCTATAATGATGAATAAATTTTTATTGATTATTTTTTCGAACATCAATTGCATTGTTATTTTGTTTGATATTCTGTAAGTACATTAGTTGTTCCTCTCCTCCCTCTCCTTTTTTATAGAAAGGATAGACAAATGGATAGGAAAAGGGTGGGGTTTAACACGCGAGAGTTCTCGCATGGGTACGCTAGTAACATTTATTCTGAGATATTCTTTATAATGCCTGACGAGATATTCAAACATCAACGTTAAATTTATTATAAATTCAATATGAGGGAGGAAATTTAGTAAAGTAATACTTCCCGGGAGGTAATTTATAAACACATATTGTAACGATTGCATTGTTACAACAATGAAGATATTTTTGAGCACGGCCGAATGTTTTGAAAGACGCGCGGAAGTCAGCGGCGCGCAGTAATGTAATGTAATGGATGGCGGCGGGATAGCGCGGCGCACAGAGTAGTTCAGAGCGGTGTAGGGAGGAGGAGTAGTTAGCGGCGGAGGGGAGGCGAGGCCAACTCACCCCTACGAACTTCCTCATAAATACGCTGATCGCCAGATCAGAAGTCCCTTATTTGCTTCACTTGTCGCCGAGTATTGTTCTTTTGGTGAAACGAAGACGTGCGAATTCCGTACAGTAGTCAGTGTCTAGTTTGCTTGTAATTCTAGTATAGAGTTTAATTGAAGTAGGCGACGAATGAGATTTGGAACAGTAATATTGTGAGCAGTTTTTTGAAGTTGAGTTGGAGGAGAGTGCAGTAAAAGACGACGCATTAGAATTCAGGGCAAAAGACTAGAACGGCGTTATTCACTTTGTTCTGGTGGATCGAGTAGCAAGAATTTAAGTGATTTACACGCTGATTGAGTACGTGGAGTCAGTCAGGAACAATTACGCTGAGCCGTAGAGAATCAGCTATTCAAATATCCAAGTGCGCGACGCCCAGGACAGAGCTAAAAGCGGCCACTCGGTTGTGATCGTGCGAGGACAATAAGCACGCGGGCGAAAACTTAACAGTCGCGCTGAAGAACAATTCCGGAAGGAGACGAAGAAGAGGGCCACCGAACGGGAAGAAGAAGGACCGTAGGAGAAGAAGAAGAGGCGAGGAAGAAAGAAGAATACCAGGAAAATAAGAAGAGAGAAGCAGACGAGACCCAGCATCGCTGCTAGAGCGGCGAATTCCAACAACGCAGTCTCTAGTGTCGGCGAAGCGCGGGGCCAAGGTCGAACGCCGAGCCGCAAGCGCCGAGGTAACGGTAAGGGAGAAGGGGGGGACGTGTTAGCGAGGTCATGAACGCGCGAGCAGCTGGAAAGACGGTTTCGTAGTAAAGTGGGCGAATATTACGCTTTACAGAATTCGTGAATAACTCGCGTAATTTGTTGCACCTAGAATTTTTCATATCATTGTCAGGAATGCCTTATGAATGAAAAGAACATTGCCCTTTGAAGTTAATTGTAAAGAAAGTCATTGCTTAGCTAAGAAAAAATTTGAACAATGTGTAAAAACTTGTGAGAGAATCAGAGTAATTAAGTGTGAATTCAATTGGCCATTGTAAATAGTAATTTTTCTTTTTTCTGTGTGAATTGTGAGTTAGAATAATTAAGTGTTTAATTTCAAGCAAAAACGTGCACGAAAGGCAGAAATTGAAAGAGTACCAGTCGACTGAGTCACTGATTTAAATTTTTTGTACAATTATCATAGTCAGTTGATTTGTTTAAAGAGGTTGGAAAATTTACAAGTGTTTTAAGCATATATTTCGATCGCTAGAAAAGATATTCTTGCCATTTTTTTGTTTGTTGCATTGTTTGTTTTTTTCTTTCAGAGCAAGCTAAGAAATTGTACTTTTTTAAAAAAAATGAATCATTTGAGAATACATCTGAACTTGTTACCGAATTTGTGTATGTGTGTGTACCCATTTTTCTTGAATTCCCTACAATCTGCCGCAAGAGTCCTCTGCCCTGGGAGTTAATCGAAAGCTCGCAAGAGCAATAAATCTGCTTACATCCTCTGGTCCAGTTTGGATAAAGAATGAGGGTAAAGGTTAGAATATAATTATAATTGTAGGAAATTGTCGTCTAAGAAAACTTGGAATCTATGAAGCTGACGTGCCAATTGTGTGTTCGTTCCTTGAGACCAGGTCAATCGGATAGCTTATTCCGGTTCAATTAATTCACCTCTTGAAACAACAGTGATCAGGTGACCGTGTTCTCATGATGATGTTTTGATTACCGCTTTCACAAACAGCACAATCGGAAATCGACGGCCTCGCTTGTCTCTGAAGACAATCTTTCGTGTATCAACGTGTATGAGATAATAATAACAGTGTTCTCCATTGAGAATCGTGCAGTTTCTAGTCTTATAATTACTGACCACTCTTCATTGGATACTGAGGATTTTTATAAAATATTAGTCAGTACAAAATAAAATTCGGCTTAGAAGTAGGTAATTTTTCGATTTCATTATAAATAATAATTAATTATCATAAATAAATATAAGTGTCGAACATAAATGTTTAGATTTCGTACCTCAGCTAAAAGGAAGTGGGGAGATGATCTATTTTCAGTGACTGAATTGTGACAACTCTTTTAAAGACGAAACACACTTTATTTCTGGAAGTACATCTTCAATACATTCAAGTGGCGTCATAAATACACCCTTACCAGAAGCGTTCAATGCTTTAGCAATCTCGGCTTAAGTAGCATTTAGGTTTTCCAATACTTGCTGATATGTTTCGTTTAGGATGTCTACATCTAGTGACAAAATAAAATTCCAAATTAGTGCAAAGAACCAAATTTGAGTTGACCGGAATTGGACGTCCTCAAATGATGCTAGGCGTTTGTGGGTTAATATTCCCTGTATTTCATGAAAGTCTTTGGCGGAATCTATATTGTTATTCGTGAAATAATTGATTCATTGTAATAGATTCATTGTAATGAAGTTACGTATGTTTTACGATAGTTATGTGTGCTTCGGTTGTGTATTTTTAATTGTTCCATTGTCTTTTATTATATTTATAGTACGATATGTAGTTCAAACCATGTTGTTTATATAATACAGCCCTGATAATGGAGAAATAAACTCCGAAGTGTCAGCAAATTAAAGTAACTCTTTAACTAACTGACAAATTCCACGAATAACAATATGGGTTATTATTTTTTATTTAATAAAAAGAAACAAAAATTGCAGTTTCAGTCTTTCTGTTGCCACTCTTGTACTAAATATTTGTGTTGCCATATATTAACCCATTTTAATTAATATGAGTTAATATATGTTCTGTAGCTATTCTTGCATTACATACATAGGTTGGATAAAAAGTAATGAGAATATTGATGTAATTTAAAGCCGATTAGTCGGCATGCTGTCATCTGTGGTGACAAAAGGAAGGACTGTTTTGAAAAGTGTATGCCGCGAACGGAAACAGTACTGTCAGTCTATTGCAGTGTGTAAATCGGTGAACTTCTTAGAAATTGTCCCCTAACGTCATGTTTACAAATGTAGAACAGCGTTCATGGCTCAAAATTGAATTGGCACGAGTATACAACAATGTTTTCAGGCATTGCGTGAAGCATGTGACGATGCAGCGTTGCCATACTCCACGGTTGCACGATGAGTTAAAGTGTTTAGGCAAAGATCCTGCGAAGAATAAACCCCGAATAGGAAGACCCCAACTGGAGGACAATACTGTTCAATCCCTTGCTTCATTGTTGGATGTTTGTCGCCGATGGACGAAGCGGAAATTAAAAGTCGGGGAATGAAGCAAAACCGTACTCCATATTCTGCACGACATGCTGGCTTACTGCAAAATTGCAGCGCGTTAGATACCCCACGAAATTTGTGAGGTTCAACAATGGCACCGGTTTGCAGTCGCACAGGATTTGTTAGGCCGGTACGAAAGGAAACTTAAAGACTTTCTTCGATGAATAATCACTGTAGACGAAATTAGGGGTCGCTCGTACGAACCAAATTTGAAACGCGTATTCAATGAATAGAAGCAACGTGGTTTTCGCGTCCAAGAAAGCGCGCTGTACAGAGCACTGTGAAGGTGATGTTTCTTGGGGCGTGTGACTTTGATGCGGCGATATTGCATCACGCAGTACCACCAAGGGTGATGGTAGACGTTGCCTACTACTGCACGTTTCTGCAAAACCAACTTTGTCCAACGCTCAGGCGAAAGCGACGCCATCGACATTTCATGGAACAGCAACCCATCATTCGTCATGACAACCAGTGTCGGAGCTAGACAATTTTGGGTCCGGAGCAATGCAGAAAGGTAGCCCTCCGAAAAAATTTAAAAAAGAGAAAGCTGTATCAAGAAACCATAAGGGTAATTTTAATTCAACAGCTAACAAATGTTTCAACGTTTAAGCCAGAAAACGTTTTGGGAATTACATTTAAAATAATAGTTTTAAGTAAAAGTATTTAGTGAACAAGCCATACAATTTCCACGGTCAGCTTCAAATGATAAAACATTTTGTTGATTTTATTTATGATTTAATAAAATCACTTCTTAAACGCATGAAATAAAAAATATGAATTTCACTAAAATTTATTTTAATGTTAGCATCATTTGATTCATCCTACTAGGTAAGTAATGACTACAGTTAACAACTAAAGTCAAAATTTAATTGAAAATTTTATGAAATGTCAGTTAACTGTACCGCGACTTAAAAATTACGATAACGATTTTCACGAGTCCTAATTTATTTTTCAATTTTTTACTAATTTCTTTCCCGTCAATCCTCGGGCCCCTTGATTTCCGGGGTCCTGGGCGATTACCGTGTCTGCCCATGTCTAGCGCCGGCACTGATGACAACGCAGGATGCTACACCGCAGCTGCTGTCCAGGACCTTTAGCGGCGCTGGCAATGGGAGATTGTGGAACATTTGCCTTACTCGATATGAGTTCCTGTTATTATAATATCTTCAGTAAAATGAAAGAACCTGCGAGGGACCCGGTACAATATCAGAGATTAAATCATTGATGCCATAGGGTGGTCAATATGGGACATCAACAGAAATAAGACACGCAAATGATGTACGATGCTTCTGAACATTTGACAAAAGGTCATTAATAACAGAAGCTATTATAGTGAAGGTATATAAATGTAAGTACCTATGTTAATAAAGTCATTTCAGAGAAAAAAACTTACTCTTTAGTCAACCCTTGTATTATTGTTATATTAATATATATTAATTCACATTATTCAATATGTATTAATACATACTAACAAAAATATTTAGTACAAGGGAGAGTGACAACAGAAAGTCTCAAAGTTTGTTAGCGTATGTACTCCAAAAATGCATATTGGTAGGCCGGTAGTCCTATTTTCAGAGCCCTAGTAGCGGTGGATTTTCGACATCACCTAAGTAGCTGGATCGAGTGACCAAGTGTCTGGACGTGAGTTCTAGAGGCCGGCTTCTTAACAGATCGTGCCCTCAACTGCCTCCAATCAATTCCAGGCGGACGTTGGAATCGAAACGGGACAAGTAGGCAGTCTTTCCTTCCAATCTTGGCCGGAATACCATCTTTAGGGCCGATATTAGGGTTGTCAATCCGTATGTTCTTCATGATCTCTTCGAAGGGTCCGTGATGTTTGGATGTTTGTTTAAACTTTGCACGATCTTTAGTGGTGGATCGGAGGCGTTCACCGGATTTTCCGAATTTGTGGGCAATGCCCATGCCTTTAATGCAAAGGGAGTGGTGGTGGGCGGGAGGAGTGGTGGTGAAGGGATGGGCAGGTGCAGTGGGGAGGAGAGCGGGAACCTCAGCCCTTCCCCAGATTCTTATAAAAACAAACAATTGCTGGAGACCCTTCTCCTACGCAAGTGTTGGTGCGATTACAGAAATGAAACACGGAATCCTACTTGAGTGGCAGCAGTATGGGAAATTTTCTTGGAATTCTGCGTCGAATCTGACTGACATTTTACAGAGACAGCGTAGGCCGTAATCTTGCAATTCGACAAGCAATCGAGCCTTCTCCAGATACTGTCGTTTCTGGCATATGCGAGCTCCTCTTATGTCCGGTGTTGGTAAAAGACATCACTCACCCTTCTGACGTTCAGTATATGTTGAAGAAATATCTTTCAACTATCTTGCGGAGGCAGAGTGCTGAGAGCCTTTAGTAAATGCTTATGTATTCAGTATGTTTTTCATGATATATTTCTAAAACTGTGGAGAGACTACTGATTGTGTTCCCTTCTTTTTCGCGAGTCCAAAATATCGTAACTGAAGGTGGAGAAAGAATCGCTTGAGCAAGCAAGGAGTTACGAGATGTTTTCACGTGAAGAAAAAGCTTCCGTCAATCATGTTGAAATACGTTTGGGTAGTATCGTTATGTCAAGTTACTCAACATTTGTGCAGCAACTGTTGTATGCAAAACGTTTTACAAAGGAAAAGCAAAAATAAGGATAACAAAATATTTATAATATTTCATAAATTCTAGACAATAAAACCGGTAGAGGAAAATCAATGTAAATGTAAATAATGTTTTATTATTGTTTTTTCAGATGTGATTCAGTCATATAGTCTTGTAGTGCGTACTTTTTATCATGATAATACTCTCTTTCAAAGAATGAATAATCTAAATACCCTTTATACTACATTATAATGCGTTTGTTGAAGAGGTTGTTGTTGTGTTTTAAAAGGAAAAAAATCACACAAATTATAAGAGTAAGAGTGCTGTTTTATTGAAGTTTTACAATAAAGAAAGGTTGTGAATTCGGGGAGGTTTAAAAGGACCTAGCAGTTATTACCCTACAAATCAGTAGTTTTGCTGAAACTGTGACTTAATACACACTTAACAGTTCGTGTAAATAACAATCAGATGAATGAAGTAATATAATTATTAAATATGGGAGTTGGGACAGAAATCACGACAACTAATTTTTTTTAAAGAAATGTTATCGGATCAGACAATTTTATTTGTCGTGTGAAAGAAATGCTGTACTAATGTGCGTTCACAACAACATATGGCTTTGTGACTCTCTTAGCACAGACAGCAATGTCCATTGTCTGACTGTCGCCGTGCGAGAATAATATAAACAGATTCAAGCAACGCTAATATACAAAAATAGCCGTTCTGCATGGAAGAAGTGCCCAAAAATGACGTAGCAAATTACTGGAAGTTCTTGGGAATAGTGCTCTTCCGTATCGGACAGTGCGCATGAGAGTTTCTGCGAGGTCGCATAGTAAGCCAGTGATCAGCAACGCACGTGACGACTTGTGAGTGTACGGACCGATGTGGCACGTGCAGTAATCGAGCATCTGCCAAATCGGGCTTTTAGAACGGAAATGTATGCTTTTGGAATGTTGTGAATTCGTATTTGATAAAAGGCTTTGGAAATGAAACTAGTACTGTCTTTTTAAATAATTTAATAAATATGAGAAACTCAATTTTGGTGTAAATGTACACGCATTTAGCTCATACCATGTCTTGTCATGTGTCTATTTCACATATTCTACCCGTATACGTATTCTCACAAAAAATGATACTGTGACCTATGCCCCAACCCTCGCAGCTGCTGATACTCACAATGTGCACTCAAAATAATTACCTACAATTTTGCTACTGTAGGTCAGCCGTAGTGTAGCGATCAGACTGTTTGCCTTCTAGAGCTAGGCCAGGGTTCAATCCTCGACTAATACAATCGACTCCGCCTGACCCACTTTGTGATGGACAGAGTTCCCAGGATGCGTCCGTTTCCCATGCCTGTCATTTCATCATCTTTACATATTCTTTACTCATCACTAGACATCGGATGTTAAGGCACTAAAAATTTACGTTTTAGGCGCCTAAAAAGGCACTAAAATTTATTTAAATAGGCACCGAAAAAGGCATTAAAAACTTAAAATTGGAGGAAAAAACAGGAATATATTTCACTGCGCTTTCATCTAAAAAATAGCCAATACCAAAAAGCAATATAACACAACAGAATAGACTATTAATGAATCATTAATAAATGAGAGACTACAGCATCTTTACACGACTGAGATCGGTTACTACACTTAGTCACTGGTAAAGTACTTCATGTGGACCTCAACTCGGACAACTGCGGGCACCATGAAGACGCACCTCACGCCCGGCAGAGATGAGCTTTCACTGCGCACTTCCCAGAAGAATATCTGGCACGGAAAGATATCAATGTCGGAAGTGGGGATCTTGTCGTCTGAGACACAAGTGCTTTGATTACATCACTAATCGCTCACGTGTTCAGCGCGCTCACGTAAGCGCTCATCGCTCAATCAAGTGCCCAGTGGCCACAGGTTTTGATTTATTTTTTTAAAATTTGTGCAAAGAAATGCGAAAAAAGAAATCTGAAGCCACAATGCAAGCTTTTCGGTTCCAAAAATTCAATGTGACGTGCAAACGCAAATGACAGTTTCAGTCGAGACAAACAAGGGAAAGTCTTCCATTGTTTGTCTCGAGTACCAGTAGACAATGAATGTGATAAGTAGAACTTAAAATCATTTAAACGTTTAAAAACGCATTTATGTCACAAAAGACCAAAAAAGACAAAATAAAATTTCGTCAGAATGTTAAGTTTTCCATAATTCAAATACACATATTAATTGCCTTTAAATATTTTCATTAGAATGAAATAGGCATTTTACTAAACAACCGATGTCTAGTCATCACTATCATCATTACATCTCAACACAAACGACGACGACAACGGTAATGTTGGAAGGTTGGCTTTCGCAACAGCCATTATGCGGCAGCCATCTCATCGAAAATGCATGCCATACTGTAAGTAAAAGGGGGCTGTGGCCTAATGGCTAGCGATACCACCATTGGAGTGCGGGACCGATTTCCGGCCTATCCATATGACATTTGTAGTAGACAAAGCGAGCTCTCAGCACGTTTTCTCGAGGTCTCCCATTGTCTCTAACCCTCATTTCACTATTTCTTCATCATTATCGCTATTATCTAGTAATTAAACCATCACTCATGGGCGTGAAAAATCTTAGTAGTTGAAACCCCAAACAAACAAAAACAAAAGTAATACTGCCATGATGGTATTTCCCCAAATTCACGGGTCATATAGCCACAAAAGGTGAACCATACGCAAGTAACATGTTTAAGGCTTTATTCTTCCCCGAAACATGTTTCTTGAGTTTTAGTAAGAGAAGAAAATATTTAAATTGTGTAATTATTACCTGCTTTCCATATATTAACCTGGCATTTCACAAAATAATAGCTGACGCCATCAAATTAAATTTATGGAGAATAAATGCATTTCACACACACTCATTTACACTGCTGGGCACGTAAATTTAACCTCTGACCTCTAGTCTCTGATGGCTACACACTCGCTGTGTTACATCTCAGGGCTCGTTCTGGAAAGTGCCTCTTGCCCGGCGCGGCGGCTGGTTGCGAAGCAGTGTACGGACACTGTACGGTCTTGAAGAAGGTACTCGGAACGGAGCACGCTTCACTCGCCCACGTACAACTGACTGGCCACGGGTGGCGCGCCCTCGCTCCATTGCTTTGCACTCCACGTGAAAGGTTCGATGTGTCTCGGGAACAGGGCGTGCCGTGTCTAGTGGTGCGAAGCAAAGGGCAACGAGGCACTTCAGTGCCTCTGCGCGACGTATCACTCTCTCCACGTGAACTTCACATTGGGAAGATTCTGCGTAACATTAATGTCCATAAGAGCGTCTCTTTGCTAGTACTCTCGACACTGGAATGAAAATCGTCGTGTACTTGATAACTGAGCGGTACTGTAAGAGCTTCGTTGTTTAAACGCTGTTAAAATACATCAATTTGACTGAAAACGTTTAAATCTTAGTTTCCTAGGAAAGTAAGTAAAATTTTTTACTTCGTATGTAGTAAAATTTGTTATTTATTTTGTTGGTTAAAACAATCAGCTACTTAAGTAATAGAACAACCCCAATATGTCGCGAGGAGAATTTTGTCAAAAACTTGGAAAGTAATATACTTGAAAACATCGCAGACCAAATGGAAATATAACTAAACCAATATTATCAGTTTACACATTGAAAGTGCTTAAGTAACTTACAGAACTAGGTTTACTACAACAGTACATACTTTCTCGCATAACTGAGAACGGTTGCGAAATATTGTAATATTCCATTTTTTTACAAACACTTCAGCCATCACTTGAAAAAGTCCAAGCAAATTCTAACGAAGCACCTGCGATGCACATCTGCAATTATTTCGATAGTCACGAACTGTAGCAATTCAACAAAAGAACAAACATGAATAAATGTCAACTATTGAAATATTTGCAGCACTTTATAAAAAAGCAAGGATAATTTCACATATAAATTAAACATCCATAAATGAAGGTCATTCAATATATAGCCTTTAAAAATGCATAAAAATAAGGCACCAAATACATCATATACTATAATTTAAATATTATATCTGCAACACATATAACCGTTTATACGAAATTAATGCTTTTAAAGCAAATACATCATCGCAAATTCAACATTTGAGCATCGTCTCACTGTGTGCGTAGTGTGAAATATATTCCAACTGTATAGAACGTAAGTAGGGTGTCATTACGGTATATGTAGTTCCCGACTGTAATTGAATGTCCCATTTTATACAAAGTAGAGACCTTGTAACATTAATGCCAAATAAATGAAGCTTCTTATCGCTTCATCCATGTCTCCAACTAAGGATGTGAATTTATTTTGAGAAATTAAAACTGCCATGTCGCAGTACTGCGTTATCGTTGTTGAATGGCAACATAACTCCTAAGAGATTCTATCAAAAGAAGTGCGAGAAATCCGAAATTGGAAATGAGAAATAATTGCAAAATTACGCTAAACTATTCATAATTTAAAATGTTTGACCTTTTATAAAAAACTGATTTTTAAAAACATATTTTAACTTACAAAATTATCTCTATCATCAATGTAGTACTTTTGCGATGTTACATTTTTGGACAATACTGAGAGTTTGACGAAAATGACACCAGCACCACTTTGTTTGCCGTCCTTTGCTACATGAGAAAAAATTGTAATGGAAAAATTTGCGACCTTTTCAGAAAATAATTGTTTAAAAATTGCCTGTTTCACGCAAATTACGAAAAATGGTAATATTTTCGAAATAATTGAACATTACCTTCATGATTTGTTTTTGTTGAACAGATTTCATAAACGAAATAATTTATATCTTCATTATTGTCATTAGTATCACATTGTAGAAAGACACCGAAACAATTTTTAACTTTTGAAATTTTTGGTAATTCCGAGTTCAACTGAAAATGCGACTGTTTTCTGAAGAAAAATTGCCTTTTCCCCCGCAGGGATACAATATTTCTCAACACAGCATAAGTAATATGCTTTAATTCAGGATTCTTTTAAGTCAATTTCAATGATTATCAGTGAATCTTGACTCCTTTTTTAGTTCACTCAGCTTTCAGTTCTCTAATCTATGGTTCTCTAATGGTCACCATTTGATGGACATTCAATAAGAATGATGAATTCATATATTATTATTATACTTTCATTATTGAATTATTCATTATACTTTCGAATTATTGAATTATAGTGGGTTATTGTAGATTATGCACACCAATGAATTGCGATTTTCCCACGAGGCCGATGGTCCAAATGAGCTGAAATTCACGACTGTAAAAGTCATTTTTTAAGAAATGTAATATTTAATCTATATCTATACTAATATATAAAAGAAGTGCGTCAAGCTACGGAGCACATAATCTCTGAATACTGAACCAGTATTGATGGAAATTTGGTGCTAGCTTCCTTTGAAGGTCAGGAGTACTGTAGACCAGTGGTGTCAAGGTCTTCTACTGGTGGCAATGGCATATCCTGTGGCACCGTAGCATGCCACGAGCTTCTCTGCGCAACTAGCGGTGGGAAAGAAAACTATTAGTAACCCCGCCGTTTTACAATAGTGAATGGCGTCGTCTCTGGTGGCGGGGTGATGAACTGCGTGGAGGGGCGATTTCATCGTGGCACTTTTGTCACGGACTCCCGCTCGTGGAATCTACCTTGACAACACTGATTTACAACCATAAACCTTAATATATTTACAAAATAATTACTTTTGAGGCCTTTTGCCCCCTAACTTTACATCGTAGATTCAAGAGTGCATCAATGTGCAATAGTTTAGCTGCGAACCACCAGAAAATGACGACTGAGATCTGCGATTGAGTTCATCAATGTACAGAATTGCGTATTTATAGGAGAGGGCTGTTTGCTTATTTGCACAGTCCGATCCGTTCACAGTCTTATTTTCACAGTCTAATCCGAAATGATGCTGAGTTTTATTTATAAAAAATAACTTGGATATTGATTATAATTGTCTCTACGTGTGTATATATGAAGTATACCAGAGATATGCAATTATTAGAAGAAACCATTTTCGGATGGATGCGTTTAATATTGTCATAAAAAGGTATGAATGCACAATTTAGAACCGGACAAAACGCATTCTATTATCGATCGGTCTCGCAGTCTTGCTATCGCTGTCGCAGAGGTCGCGCACGCGCTCCTTGAAATATATACGTAGGTCTCCCTTTAAAATCGGAACCGCTCCATTCTCGGCTATTCTCGCCAGTATCGGTCGGTATCGGCAGTCTCGGCAGTAGTGGCCGCCGTCAGGCGCTTGACGCAGACTCGGCCTTGCGATCGCAAAACTCTTTCAATTAATTGCAATTGATTAATTTAATCGCTAGAAATACAATTTCAAATAATCTATTAATTAACAATCAATCGATTAATTGCAAATAATTGTAGAGAGACAAAAAACAATACAATTTTTGAAGTAATTAAAAGTAAGAAGAGTGTGGAAAAAAAATTAAAATTAACTTTGTAGCTATATCAATAAATAGACTAAAATAAAAAATTAAAATAATTTTCATCAATTCTTTTTACATTGCGAATTATTACACAATATTGAAAGGTTATTAATTGGAATCGCCAATAATGTAAATGGACCTATAGTTTGTTTTCATGTAAGCCAAGAAAATACTATACAAGGCAAAAAGTTTACATTCCAGAATTACATATGGAAGCACAAAAATATGTTTTAAGGGAAAAATAATTCATTTCATACCTATTGTAATGCCATTTTGTTATATACCATGCAAAATTAAGCAAAATTAATAAATTTATAATATTGTTGCTCAATAGGATAATGCGTAATACTGCAATTTAGTTTAAGCCTAGAAATGATAAAAATAAATGTTTTAATTGACTTAAATTCCATCACTGGCGTAGGAAAGAGACTTAACATGAAATTCTTTCAATTAACAGAGCCTTCTTTCCATTTCCCTTACCTTCCTGGAAGAACATTTGGGACTGTGCGATGTCAGCGTCGGAAGTCGGGGTTATCGACTTGCCCTTGAGACACGAATGATGTTTGAATTGCGAATGTAAGCCCAGTGCTCACCCATGGCCCCCCGGTCACCTACGACACTCCGCTTCTTTTCTTTGTAAAGAATTGAGAGGAAAACGAGCTTGTGGTATCTAAAGATACAGAATATCAAATTCAAAAACAAATGACATCCTCGTTTTAGAACTAGACAAAAATAGAGGTTCAGTGCCGAACGGATGGGATTAGTAAAAGTGGAAATGCATTTAACATACATTTTTAACCAAGACTAGAAGAAATTTCATGAAAAAGTTTAGAAAGTTGAATAGGCCTTAAAATAAATTTACGTGAAAATAGATGAAATAAATATTCGTCAGAATTGTTAATTTTGGATTATTTTTGTATACACGACAAAAGTATAAGGCTCTCTACAAAAATTATAGGTGCCGCTAATTGCTTATGCATTGGTCAGCGTACAAATCTGTCAAATCGCCTTATTCAACAGGACATGCCGCCTGACTGCATTGAGTTTCAGCGATATACAGTGGCGAGAGCTCCGGTGACGCTTCCAGCATTCATTGGAAGCGGTCGGCCTATCCCGATAACAGACCAAGTTTCGGTATCGTTCGCTCTCGATAATGGCAGTTCCGGAACTGGCATTCTCGGACACAGCAGTATCGGCACGCCTGGTATCCCCGCCAAGAACAAACGGAACTGAGAGCGTTTTTGTCCGCCTCTAGCACGCATGTTTAGTTGTAGTAAATTAAGGATGATTATTTAGTACGAGTATTTGCGAGTTGCACGAGCAACAGTGTGAGCAAAATATATTTTGAATGATTTACGTATTAGTATGCTGAAATTGATGTGATGGACGGATGAATTTTTGTTGCGAAGTGTTATGAAATATTATGAACAATAATATTGAAGAGATCATTGGGAACTGAAAATGCATTTAATTAGCGTAGAATTTATTTTCTTTGAATTCAGAATTTTTTAGGCTTAATAAAGTGCATACTAACATTTTTGGAAACGTGAAAATGTAGTACCCTAACACAAACTAAATACATTGTGTTGTCGATCCATTGAATTTGACGTACGCTCATCTGCATTAACTGGATCATATAATAATTTCTTCAAAAATCAAATTATCATATTATCTATTATTACTTATATTACGTACCTATATTACATAAGACATATAATTGAAGTAGAAGAGTAATGGTGAATGGGTATTTGGAGGAATTGAATATGTGTCAACACTGGTTTTCAAGGTTGTTGAAAATAGAACAAAAGAGATTGTTTTAGTTAATAGAAAAAACCTTTGTCAAACCGGGATTCAGTGTGATCTGGGAGTTTTTGAGACATTGTAATTGCCTAAGTGGTTAATGGCTCCTTTCCGTCAATCACTATTTCTCAAGGACCCTAAAACGCGTGCTCGAATTCAAGTAAAATTACTTTAAACATCAAATTACCGAGCGTGGCGTTTAAGATCAATTTCAAACTTTCCTTTATAAATAAGTGGGAAGAAAATATATGAAAAAGAGTAAGCTTTACAACGTAGCAATTGATTGAAAATATAGGCATAATATATAAGATTACACAAAAAGAATATTCGTGAGTACATGTATTTTATTTTTTATTTCAGATTTGTTTCTTATTTTCAGTTATAAAGTGAATGAAGTTTGAGGGCAGGAACCCAATAGTGAGAAAGAATTTTAGAGAGGCACAAGACTGGATATTTCCAGTTGGGAGCATGGCAAGAGGGTAGATACGGGCGGAGGTGAGATACAATAGAAAACATAGAAGTAGGCTCCGCCACAGGGCGGGAATAGATGGAATTCTTCTTCCTGTCTAATCCATTATTAGGATAAATACTCGGGCAACGCAGGGTACTTCACAAAGAAGTCATAAGAACGAATAAGTCGATAGTAGATCCTTGATAACCTATGTTGTCAATAGCAGCATTATTATGTGAGAAATGAAGAGTGGTGCATGAAAACAAGAAAATGTTATTTGTAATTTGGAGGAAGAAACGACGAGTTAAAGATGTCAATGTAGAAGAATCACTTTTATACTTCAATTAAATAATTAGAAAATACGTTCATGACATATCTCAAAACAATTCAAATCTCAAAGAAAGTACGTAATAAGATTCTGAAGAAACTCTCTTATCATCTATAGAAAGTCGCAAGAATAATTAAAGTCAATATTAATAGGCGTATTGTGGTTTAAAAAAAACGCACACTATAGTCTTGTCTCGACCGGGAATCGAACCCGGGGCCGAGTAGCGGAAACGGAACACGCTGACCAAGAGCAAGTCGTGAGGCTATTTGTGCGAAATACTCAGGGTATTTTCATTTAAATCTGCCAAAAAACATTTTTTACACTTGAATTCCGATTGTCAACATTGTTTTGGCAGGCAGATTGGAGGCAGATTTGCATATCTTATTTCGCTACCCTCTTTACTTCCTTCCTTTATGTTACTCGTTACTTCCTTCCTTTATGTGATTTTTCTATTTATTGATAAGCACAAAATAGTAAAAAATATGATCACATTTCGATAACCACAAATACATTATTAAATATTTCCAGTAGTATAATTTTCACGATGGAGTGGATATTTAAATCTGAGTTGTCATGCGGAGGGTGTTGAACTAGGTCTGGGCAGTATGAATTGAATTTTACCACCACCCTGTGGAAGACCGCATAATGGTGGTTGAAATGTCACTGCCATTTATTGTGCGTAACAAACATGTAGCCCTCAAATAACAGAACAGAATACGAAATGAATGTGAGTGAATAACAGAACAGAATACGAAGTGAATATGTAAAGATATAAAATTAGACACTATTCCTACTATGAGCACTATCCATATCAGTACTCGACTTTGATTTAACTTACTACTTTTTATATTGTATGATTTTTAAACACACAATCGCTGGGAGATACGGCAATAACTTTTATTGAAGCAGCCAATGAGTATCACTATTCTTAGTGTACTTTGAATATACTCCATTATTATTTTATCTCCATTTCAGTAAATCCGCCACGAACGACAAAGGAGTCTTTTAATTGTATTGACAAAAATCACGTAGATTCTTGTTATTATTTGATGAAGTTCGTTGCAATCAGTAACCTGTCAAACACTTTTGTTTTCGAAAAAAGAACTGCTTCCTGATGCTCAATTCAATAACTATGAGTCAGGAAGTAATTTAATTCATGTAAGAACAAAATTTATCCACTTGTCCGTTACCAGGGTTCAAGAAAAGTTTTTCTTTAGAAAAAATCGCAGATTTGCGGCGCAAGATAATAATATTTTCTCTTCTTACGAAGTAAGGCGAGAAAGTAAAAATAAATACCTTTACAGAAAATGGTTTTTGTAATAAAAAGACATTTGCAATAAAATTTTGAAAATATCCCTGCGATACGGCCCGCGTGTGTGGGTCTGCTTTCTTTAATCCTTAATTAATTATAAATAAAATATAATACTCTAATTTACCCTGCGTTCGCGTGCCACTGAAACAGTTTGGTGGTTCCTTCTTTTTAGTAATATTTATAAAAGGATCGATAAATATTACTGCTCTTTCCGTTTCAATATTAATTTTGAATACTTAATTTCTCACTTAATTATATTATAACTACACGAGCATGTGACCTACCACCCTGAACCTATACAGAAAATTTTTAAGATCGTGGGGTGCGAAGCCGCCTGTACAGGATACAATATTTATTATAATTGCGGGATATTAATACGCAGCCAAAAGAAAATGAACTTGAGAATTCTGATGCCAAAGCCACTATCAATTGGCGTATTAGGTTTATTCCCTAGCCATGATGGCATCGTTTCCGCCTTTCACAAATGGCATCGTTAACAAACACATACAATAAAAATACCCTTGAACATAAACAATCAATTCAAAACATAAATATTTATCTCACACACACACTTAACATTCAAAATACCCATTCATACTGCGCGCGTTTCCTTTAAACATGGTCATTTTTATAATTACAATTACTTTGAGTAATTATCGGTTCTTTTTGTCGTCCAACTACACAACATGACCTTCTTACAAAGCTGCGCCGCCAGTCAGTCTAAAGAAAATAAGAACACTTCCCTTTCTGACGTTTCGGCAACTCTGGGCGGCGCGTCACAAGTTATATCAGCATCTCTTCTCTAAAGTTCCACAGGTCGGGATCTCCATTTGCATTCACAATAACATCTCAGCACCGTCTGAACGCCTTCTTAACACGTTCGAGCGTCGACACGTTCTCTACCGAAACCAGGCATCATCTGATCGACTTGCTACATGCATTCACCACGAAAACTTCGGAAAACTTCACACTGTCTCTTTCGTCTTTTGTCCCCGGCATTATTTCGAGGCGAAAATTGTGTTTTCTCCCTGATTCTTTCAGGTATTCATTTAAAGTTATTATACAAATTACCTGTACAATTTATTTGAGTGTCCCGCCTCCTTACGTGCTTCAAAACTGTTTTTATTTCCGTGACTTGCCCTGTTACTTACATGGTGTGTAGTCATTTACTTGTCTACTGACGTCACTTAAAGTTATTACAATTTTGTAAAATTTACATTATCCTCGAATCTGTTGCTCATTGGCACATCACAACTTAAAATGTCCTAATTTATTTGTTGTTGCTCTCTCGGATTTCATTAATTTTTGCGATGTTCGCAAAAACGTAATAATGTTCGTAATAACGCACAAACGTTCCTCCACCTCTGCGTCGTCGTTTGCCACTACGACAATGCCATTATTTTTCCTTAGGAAAAATATTCCTACATAAGTTGTATTTTTTGTCATGTGCATGTGAACCGTCACACCTGAGATTTCAAGTAAAGTTCTCCCAAAATAATAAGTTTCGTTTCAAATTTGCAGGTTCTCGAATTGGATCAGTTCTATCGAGGCATATTTATTATGGGAACGTGCTGTTTGGTTTAGACCGTAGTATTCTTTTCAGACGGACGGAAGTATGTTTGTTGGGGATTATATACAATGACCTGGCCAACACCACCGTCTCACAATATTGTAAGTACATAACTACTATTTAGTGGTTTATGTAATTGGTTTATAATGCGAAGTTTTATTGCATGTAGTCCAGTTGGTATGAAAATTTTACGGAAAAAGATCTTAAAAACTTTTTATTTAAGTATGTTATTTGTACCCAGGCACTAGTTAAAACACCAATTTTTCGACCTCCCAGACCATTTGCTAACAACGGGATGTCCGAAAAACCGGTATTTTCTGACGTGTTTCGTTTTTCTCCTCTATAGCTCTTTAACCCAAAGTCGTGTAGACAAAAGTTTCAAGTGAATTTTAAAAGAGGATAAAATTTTCTACAACTTTTGTGGAAAACATTTTTTTTTCGAAAACCATTTACCAAGCGAGCTACAGATTTTCGAATAAAGTCTCTTTTTAATTCTCAAAATTCACATATTCAAACATACACATGGTTATGAGATTACAATCAACCTGTAATAAATAAAATAGTTATATATGATACTATCATTTGTCCCATCGGCGACGTAAAAATTGCTTCATAAATATATCCATTGCCAAAAATATTAATATACCAAAAAATCTTGATGGATATGCATATGTGAATGTTCGTGTTCAAGCTTAACTCTTCAACGTGGGAACAACGTCAAATCAGGGAATCAAACTTAATTTTGCGAAACAATGTGATATCTCGGGTATTTAACATCTATGCGACAAAACGGTGGTCGGCTGTTCTGTTCTCCGCTACCTCCCCACGATTCCCTCATTGCGATTGGCTCAATGTGTGATGACGCAAATCATTCATGCCGTAAAATATAATACATCATTCGTACTGTAAAATGCTCGATTATGAGCGATTTCTTGCAACAGAAAAGGTCGTTTATAATGCTGGTATACAAAAAAATTTAATCTAATGACGGACGCCACCAGACAACAATAGAAGCTTATCCCTAGCGCAGAGAAAGTGGCCAGGAGAGGGAACTACATCACTTCAGTCACTTGCAGTCCAACCTTTGCTAGCATTTAACTCTCCAAGTCGCGAGCGCCAGATAAGAAGATTCACTTTAAAGTAATGTACAGCGTGAGAGTTAAAAGGTTTGTTCACTAGTGAAAATAAATACTGTTAACTTCTATCCTCGGCTCAGGAATTAAACTTGTCATTCGTAAATAAAATCTTATTGTACTCTCTGCTATCGTTAATTAATGTTTCAACTGCATTTAATTTTTAGAATTGTCTGTGTAGTACTCTGGGACATCCTGTAACTGGAAATAGACGAAATTTTTGTTGATTACTATCAGAACTCACAGAGGCTATATAGTATATTCCATTCTGACCTGTATTTGGATTTTATAAATCTCTAAACACTAAACATGAAACTTGAATTTTGCCGGGAGAGATGGCTCAGGGCATCAATTGATGTCACTACAGTCCCTCTGATCGGGAGGCCCTAGATTCGCCTAATATCAAGCGAATGCCGGAGAAGTATCCTAACAAACGAGCCATGGACCGCGCGCGATTTTTCCTACCTCTTCCTTGTCCTATACTCTCCCATTACACACACTCTTACATTAACATGCACAACACTATCACATAAGCTTGGAGATCCGTGGGGGAGCTGAGAGCTTGTCATGGTTGGGACCGTGCCCCGCTAGTGGGGAGATACCTGGTTGAGGATGGTAGGTCGGGGCCGGATTTCGCCAATCAGCGGAGGAAGAACACCGCCAGAGCAAAACCATGCAATACACATACGGGACTAATGACCATAGTAGTTGACGTGCCCGGAACCACTATCAGTCAATCAATCAATCAATAAATCAAACTTGAATTATAATTTTACTTGCCTACTCATAATTACAATACAGTTTCTCTATCAAACCTGGGTAATACTCTTTTATTACATAAAATCTCTTAATTTCCATGAGACAACGCAATGAATATTTGTCGGGGAAAATGGCTCATATTAACAACATATTATGCAGTGATAGTGGGTATTCTGAATGGTTTAAACAAGAACGACTGATTTACATTTACGAAAAAAATGAATAAATAAACAGAAAAATAAAGATAGCAATAAGAGGCTCATTTGATTAAACAGAGCCTGACATTTTGGGCTACGTGAGATAACGCGAAATAATGATCGACTGGCAATTAGCATTCTCTACCTTCGACAAAGGTTTGTTTCACATAGTTTATGATCATACGTAATACATTAGTGATGCTTTGGAGAATGGTTCGCTGAATTTAATATTTACTCGTTAGGAGGTGCAAAACTGTAATTAAATGGTTGCTTTCCAGAGACTCGTATCTAGTTGAAAGTTGAAGATGTGAGCTCAAATTACAATTTTCAGCGCAAAATGAAAAAAAGTGAGAAATTCAATGACTTTTTGACGGTGATGAAATTGATATACGTATGAGATAAGGTTGCCTGTGCATCACTTTCAGATTTATTGAGCTCTGTACGTTAAAATGTTAAATTATAAAAATTGCAAAGCGACTGTAAATTACGACACTGAAAATGAAATATAATACTTTTTAACATTTCTGTTACTTAAAACATTTTTATTACTCATTTTTGTAATTTTTAACTTGCATCATAGCGTTTAAAAATAAATATCACGCGCGAATGAAAATAATTACATTTATATGTAACCGAAATAGATGTACCGCTTAGGCGAAATTACCTGCAAACGTAGGGACAATTACCTTCATTACATGTCCGTAATATGAACATGGAGAAAAACGCATGGATGATATGCAATATATTTTATCTAAAGTAGTTTTAATTTCGTGTTATATATTTAGATTTTAGAGGTTGTATCGTACATAAAGTACAGAAATTCTTAATAAAGAATCGCCTATATTACTGTAGAAAAAAATTGATTCCGGCATTACTAATGTGGCATACACGGAACTAATTAGTAATAGAATATATTTATATTTTTTACTAGGAAAACCCGGCAGACGTTGTTCCACTCTTCATCTCCCTCTTTCCCCTCCCGTCTCCGTTTCTCACTGTCTCTCCCTCCCTCCCTCCCTCACCCTGTTCCTGTCTGTCTCTGTGTGTCTCTGTCTCTGCCGCTCTCTATCCCTCTCATTCACATTTACTTGCAGATTCTGCACGTCTCTAACAGGTGAGGTAATATCGGGAAGCGCCAAACCAGCAAAAATGTAATAGAATGCTCAGGAAGGTCTTATCCTGTATATTGCGGTGTGAGAAACGTTTCTTTGACCTCAAAATTTTAGTTTTTATGACCCTAGAACGCCTCGTTTAGAAGTTATTTAACGATATAGATTCAAAAGGCTGCCGAGTGTGTTGCGGGTTGCATTTGGCGTGAATATTTAGTTTTCTTCTACAGCAAAAATATAATAAAATGTTCATTCTGTACACTACGGTGTGAGAAACGTTTCTTTGAGTCCTTCGGCCTCAAAGAAATATTTCTATTACATATATATATATATATATATATATATATATATATATATATGTAATAGATCAATAATGTTTGCGTATTTTGGGAGTTTATGGTTCCTCAAGAACACATGGTCTGATGATCAAAATATTTCTTATGGTGCGTCTCTTCTATTTAACATTAACATGTTAAATGTAAAACGTGTACGTGATGACTATTGCAACTGCTAAATGTACATGTTGAATTATACGATTAATCATATACCTTTAACACTGAGTCCACACTTATTACCAAATCGGTAGGGTTTTATGTTGACAAGGGCGATGGATGCAGACGAACTTGGTTTTTGAATTATATGAAATGTGTTAAATATATTTTCTATAGTTTTCGGCTCTATTACAATCTCCTTGGTGCTACTTTCTTTCCGGCTTCGACCTAGGAACCTAACCAACATCGATCACACTTTCTCCCTTGTCCCTACACTAATTTCACATGATATTCCATAAATCTGAACACACAATCGTTGCCTACAAACGTTTATTGACAACTGACCATTTAATTTGACTTAAATCTGAAGCGTCGAAACTTACTGCACGTACAGCTCCTGCCACGCACATTCCTGATTTTGCCCAAAGTTTAGCCGAGAACCCCGGAACGAACGCTTGAATTAACGTGTTTTTTCATACCTGTTGGAAAACATCCAACATGTACCAAAAATATAGTTACATATTTTATGAGCTATGTAGTAGAGGCGTGGCAATAAAGGTGCTAAATGATAAGCAGTGGAGACACGCCGTTAGAAATGGTAGAAAAGAGACGCGAAGCCACGTGACTAGGACACGTGTTGGCGGCGACGGTGGACACAGCAGAGAGAGGACACAAGAACGTAAAACCACCAACTAAAATAGGCAGACCCAAGGCGAGATCAAAGCGCAACCCCAAGAAATATGGGATAGAATAAGCCGTAGTGCAGTGTTGTCAAGGTCGATGCCACGAGCGGGAGTCCCTGGCACGAGTGCCACGACGAAATCGCCCCTCCACGCAGTTCATCCCCCCGCCGCAAGAAACAATGCCATCCCTATTGCAAAACGGCGGGGTTTCTAATAGTTTCCTTTCCCGACGCTATTTGCGCGGAGAAGCTCGGGGTATGCTACGGTGCCACGACGCATGCCACTGCCACCAGTAGAAAACCTTGCCTTAGTGTCTAATGCAATGATCCACACTCTGAAATAATTTCCCCCACTTTTTTAAATTGGTAATATTTCATATTTCTAGCTACAAGGGTCATAATTTACTGTTTATGTTCTTCTGTACACTCCTGTGTAGTTTAGTTGGCAGAACATATTTGTAATCATTTTTTGACATTAGGAATCTGAATAAGAGCTACCTACTCTCTGACCATATGATAGGGCAATCATGAGATTATTATGGGACTGGTTATACAGAATGCAAAATGCTTAATATTTTTATATAATGTAAACGATTGTGAATAAATAGTGTTCGTTGATTTGATATTAGAAATATACAACATACCCTTTTCAGAAATTAGAGCACAAACGAATTACTTTTCAAGATGTTTAGCACTGTAATTCCGTCTTATTCAATTAAACATAGTTAATGAAAAATAGTTTCTTACATCATCAAACAAAAACGATCCAATATTACAATTATATGTTTAACACCGCACTAAATGTGTAATTACATCGTAGCAAAGAGAATTACTGAATTGAATTATAAGCAATAACAATACTTGGTGTCCATACCAAACATGCAGGTATGTCTAGTTCGTTTTAGGTTCATACCACACATTGCCATCTATTGTCAACAAACATTTCCAATATAACGCAAAAGGTAATATTACATGAACTGTATGTAACAGTCCGTCATGTTCTCACCGATTGCTATTTCAATTTACGCGCTACGGTTTGAACTGAGCATTCTGTTGTTCCCCACTTCTAGAATAGATCTCATTCCCGCCCTTCTTACCTTTGTGGATTTGCACTCGAGTGGCACGCGCGCGGCTCTTGAGGTCAGGTAAAGTGCAAAATGCTGTGCAGGCCTGCCCTAATGAAATGAGTTATTTAAAGAGAGGTCTTAAAATAAAGTCATGTACAAATTTTCGAATAGATTAGTTTTTCGAGTAATTTTCCGTGAAATATATACTTGGGGTTTTCGTTCTTGGCGAACAAAGGTCACGCACGAAAAATGTAGAGGGAAGGCTTTCTCCAATAGGGAGCTTCTATTTACTGTGTTGTGACGTAGAAGCTCCCTATTAGAGAAAGTCTTCCCTCTCCATTTTCCTTCCGTGGCCTTAGTGCGCCAAGAACGAAAAACCCAAATAAAGCTAATTTTTTTTAACAATTATTTTCTCAAAAAGGGCTCCAATTTTTTTTAAAAAAATCTCTTCAAATGAATCAAAGGGCCAACCTGGATGAACGGGGTGACTACGAGAGTGTACCGAGTTAGCACTTTTATGCGAAAGGTCGCTGGTTCAAGTCCCGCCCTGGGCATGGTTGTTTGTCCTTCGTCTCTCATGTATGAATTGTCGCGGAGGGCTTCGCGTTCTCCTGAACCCAGATCAGAGGAGCTTGTAAGTGTGTTGGTGGGCGAATATGTGTTCCATCGATCGGGACGTAAATCGTAACCGGCTGGCGGATGGAAAAGAGCCCTAAAAATGCATCAAAAGGCTGTAAAAGATCTGGTATTAATCTCATATCCGGCAAACTCTCTGTATTTTCGAATATTGCAAAAAAATTAACATTTAATAACTGCAAAATAGAAGCTGGAGATTTTTGCTTTAAACAAAAGCAATTTTAAAATATCAGATCTTTAAAAAGGTCATGTACAATGTTTAAAAAAACGAGTAGATATTGAGTAATTTCTGCTTCAAACTAATGTAATTTTTAAAAAATTCTTGAAAGATGGTCGAAATTTCTTCTTTAATTTTTGAAGATAAAATAAGGAAGGCCTAAAATAACGGCGGGAGTTTAATTTTCATTGATCTCACTGAATTTTTAAAAATTGCGTGTTGAAATTAAGGGTTTAAGCAGTTAGATTTTTAAGGGTCGTCGCAAGTTGGTACGTCAGAGCGGCTGCTTGCTGTAGCAGTAAGACTGCATTGCGAGTTAACTCGGGGATACTGAGTTCGAGTCTCGGAGCGGAAAGAAAATTGGTGGTTGAAAACGTTTTTGCAGGTTCATTAAGTAGTATAGTATTGCGGAGCAGTCACAAATAACGCGAGAGAGTACGTGCTGTTGAAGCATCACTAGTTATACTTTGCGTCATTTAGTGTTATCCAGCCATATTCCTATATAATAATACATGTATTCAGAGCTTACACCATAAATACAATAGTTTGTTTCATTCTTTAAATTTTTTGAGAGCCTTTTGTTGACTTTTTATATTTTTATGTATTACGAAAAATTATATTTATTTCCTTAACTACAATCAAGTTGTTGACATAATAAATTACTTTAAGAAATAATTATGGTCGAGGTTGCTAAGAGCGTGTACCAACTAAGCTCTTCGGGCCAAAGGGTCGCGGGTTTGAGTCCCGCCTTGGGCATGGTTGTTTGTTCTTGTCTCTCATGTATGTATTTTAGCGGAGGGCCTCGCGTTCTAGGGTAAGCGGCTATCCGTTTGTATAAAAGCTATAGGAAAGAAGAAAATAATGTAAAATATAATTATGAACCTACATAAAGAACTATTTTTCGCGGTTTGGAAGTTTTTGGGATGGTACATGCATCTTCAAAACCAAAGACATTGTAATAGTATACAGAGAAAATATTTGGAGAAATGCTCCGATCAAATTATTTATTTAATACCTTCTACTGATTTCAATTGTTTCCGTGGGGTATTGCCATGGAGCTAAGAATATTGCTGACCGGTGCGCGTTCAACAAAGTCTTGCGCTCACTCTACGGCGGGCATGGAAAACCAACGATGGATTGCGTTCAGAAATCCCTTCATTAAAAAAGTCGCCGAGTTTAAAAACGACATGATATAAGAGAAAGAAAAATATATAAGCGAGCTGATCACGTATGAACACAGTCTATATCATTGCCATACGAAGAAGAATATTCTTCTAGGGCATATTTTCAAATGATTCTCAGGAGTTGATTCTGCCGCTTAGAAAAAACAATCAGCAAACGTGCAGGTGTAAATAATGAATGCGGTGTTTGGAAATCTGAAAAATTTCAGAACAAGATAGGACGTGGGCGAGCATACATCATAAGTACGGTACAACGCAAACAGTTTTTGTAAAATAATGATTGCGTGAGCAGATTGGTGTAGGGTTTGAATTAGCGAGCACCGTGCGTAATGATAAACATTTTTATTATTAACTGTTGGAACAAAAATAATATAAAGTTTGCAGTAACATGTAGAATGTTACTAATGTAATAAATGTATATTAAGTACTGAGATCGTGATTGTATAATTATTGCAAAACCAATGCACGAATAAGGAAAAAATTGGTAAAGGTAGATATTATATGAATAATTAGTTATCGCATATTGTGTTTGGTAGGTAGTCAAAGTTCTTAGCGCCAGATGTAAAGTTTTTCCGGCAGCAAGGAAAGGAAACAAAATTATTCTATAGGGATACCAAGATGTGTTGAATAAAAATTTTAATATGGTTAAATGATAAATATTCCTAAATATTTAAAGATAAAGTCATGCATAACCACAAATATGAAAATTTCATGTTTTGTGAAACGTAAATATGAAAATACTCTGACTTGTTTAATTATCGTTGTTATTTATTTTTTAACTCTTATTTCTCTGTGTTATACAAATGTTTTTAATGAGATAGGAAAATTATTTAATTTTGACAATAATATAATGAGAACCGTTTCCTTTGGGCATCTCTTTCCTTACTTTTAATATATTAATTTTATTTCTCACATGTACACAGTACTTACCGATACAGCTAATAGATTATTTTAGGGGTTGGATTTAATGGAAAATATTTAGCATAACAATAAAAAAATACGAGAAAGTAACAATCATTTTATTTAAACGTGAACTAATGTTTGACGCAAAAAGCATTTAATGATCATTAAACGTTTTGTTCTCTGTTGACTGGGAAATCTTTATTATTGATAATATCACATACAAATTATATAACGTGAACAACGACAATACAAATAATAACCTAATTTAACATAAAACCATTCATACACTATACATAAAAACATTACTAATATTTTCATTCATACAAGATATTTATGACGTCTATTTAGGATTCTTGAGTTGGCCATTTTTAAAATGTACACGAGAATGTATTTTTGAAAATAGTTGGTCTTTCTACATATAGGTTTAAATTTACTTCCCTTTTTGTTGATGGTACCATTTCACTTCTCTCCGACTCGTGCGAACCATACTTCAAGTTTTACTAATGTTTTGTATCTGACCATCTCTCTCCGCATCCATACCGGATTAGATGATCTCAGGGCAGCAATTGATGTCATCGCAGTGCATCTGTCCTGGAAGTTCTATTTCTAGGTTTGGAGCCTTGACGGTGACATTATTTTTGACATTAGCTAGATATTTAGGTCAAAGTTTGCTGCTGTCTGGAACAGAATTTTAACGGCCGGCTGCTCTGATTGGTAGTTTTCCGTGGTTTCTCCGATCGACACCAAGAGTAGCAGTTTCCTAACAAACGGGACAAGAACCGCGCGCGAACGTTCCTTCTCCTTCCTTGTCCTATACTCTCTCCTTACACACAATTCCATGTACTCCACAACCACACATGTAGAGTGACCAGTCGGGAGCATAGTGCTCGTCACTGCTGGGGCGGTGCCCGTTGTTGGGAGATACCTGGTTGGTGGGGGAACCCCCACAAGTCGGTGTGAAGATCGGCCCCGGATCTCGCATCAGGCGGGGAAAGATCACCTCCACCTCCTGCCGACTTGCACTATACAAAGCAGTACACAAAGGGCCTAATGGCCTTAACAGTTGTGACGCCTGGAAACACTAATCAATCTCTCCGCATCAACCATCCGTACTCCACGAAGTCTTAGCTCACACTGTCCTCTACCACCACAGCAAAAGATTTCTCGCTTCCTGTTCTTACCAGAAACATTTTAGTAATGCTTTGATTAGTGCGCCTTCTGACTGGCTCCACGTGGCCAGACAGCTGAATGATTTTGCTTAAAAACATTTGACATCTGTGCGCGACACGGACCTGTATATCTTTCTGTGTGCGTTTCTACGCGGCGATTCATGTTTTCTTGACGAAAGAGTGCTTAATCAATTTTCTGATTGGCCGATTACAATTTCTCATTCCTCTACGTAAATATACTGTTTTTGCCTTTTGTTTGCGATTTTTTCCACAGTAAATCTTTCTCTAACGACTTAAACTTCAATAATAATAATAATAATAATAATAATAATAATAATAATATAACGATTTATACTTCAATCGATTGTAATTTACAAATAAGACGTGATTAACTTACCCGACTGTACGTAGTTATATAAAGAATGTCCGGGAAGCAAACGACCACACTTCGAAAATAAGCTATTAAGACAATTTTAAGCATATTTTGTCTGATAAACCCCTTGGACATTCCGAATAGCTCAGCCGCAAAAAACACTCAGAAGTTGGTTTGAAAAAATACTTTCTATGCAAAAATTTGCATTGCGAATACGTATAAACATTCCAGAAACATGTAAATTGTTTATTATTTACAAAAGAAATGAATATATTTATTCACAACGAAAAAATAAAAAAAGCAGTTGAATTGTGTAGATTGGATGGGCATGCGTGTGTTGCGTGAAGGACGAATTATTGATTTAAAATTGGATAATGTCGTTTCAAATTTAATAGATTATTTTTGGTTTATAAATTTTCCGGTCATGAAAAAATGTTTATATTAATGAACACCACCGTTTTTCTTGACTAATTCCCATGATTATGTTGCCTAAATTACTTTATTAATGGTAGTAAGGATACTGATATCATTACTAGTTTCTAATTTTGCGGAATATTGTCGTGCCGTATTGTGCTGTTTCTATAATCATTTTATGTTACCTCTCGGAAACTAATTTCTATCAATCCCATACATTTCAGCTTGCCTCCGATGGAGTACTACACTTCCTGTAATAAAATTATTTCATTATAAACTACCAAATACAATACTGTAGACTGTACGCACAAATGTTTTACGGAATCATGTTTTAACCCACAAAGTAAAACTCAAGAAAATAAGAAACAACAGATGCTATACAGCAACAACCGTTGTTTGGGGCTTTGGAGCAGAACGGAGTACTTCGATGCAGATATTTTTGGGACGACTTGGCGACAACTACGTGCTAAGCAACGCAAAGGAAGTTATCATTATTCTATCTGTTTATATATAACCAAGAGAAGAAAAAGTATAACGCTGACATTAAACGAAGATTTTCAATCAATTATTCTAAGTAATTTACGACCCACCAAGCTACAGCTATTCATGATTTCTCTTTTTGGCGGGATTCTTGCGTTTGCCATGTTGGAAAGATTTCACCTATTCTGCACTTCACAAGGTTGAACAAACTTGCCAGCACTTGTAATTAAGTAGAAATGAATTCTATCTCGAACAAGCTCTGGGCCCTTTTATGGAAGTATGTTCTCGCTACTTGTGGGAAGCAGAGCAAACAAAGTTGTCAGCGTTTGGCGTGGCGGAGCATCGAATCTGGCCAGGGCGTTTACATTCGTAAGTTCACTTCTGCAAGCAAATTGATGAGCAGTTTATTGTGAGAGTAAACCCAGGATATGTTTCAAATTGTATGTATTTGGCATTTTGGGTCCTGGTCTAGGCGTACCTGCGCCTAGACTAACACCCACGCTGGGGGTATGTACGTATGTATGCATGTATTTGGCATTATATAGTAATTCTTTCTACATTTTTAAAATCTTTTTTCTCGCACAATGCGTTAAATATTTGGTCCTAATGTTTGAGCGCAATTTAACCTGAAGATATTTGTGAAGTTGTGATCAATGAGAGCTTCTGAGTCTCGATGTACAAATTTTCATACTAGAAAAAAGTTGCTCACAAATATTTATAGTCACAAACATGCTTAAAATTTGGGCAGCATGCTTGTGGAACTTAAAAATCTGTATCTAGGGAACATTTTTGTAAAATGAATTACATCTTCCTAGTACTGAAATATGTATTTGAAATCTGTATCACTTTGAGGATCTAATATTTTTAACTGTAAATTGGATTAATGACATTGAGACTGGCAAAGCAAAAACTCTGAAATCTGATTCCATATCAGAAATTTCATGAAATTTATTTTCAAATTATACGTTCTTCATCGGTGATATTTGTCGTAGTTAGTCGCATGACTCATCGTGTAATGAATCTTTGGATTACACTCTTAAACGTGATTAAAATGTTTATGACAAACTATACATTTTATATAATCTAGAGTTTTTGAGAAAAAATAGTTCTTCCCATTTATTTTAAAAAATTATCGGACTATTATAACGAGAGCCACTTGCTTCCTCTTCCACGACACATTTTGCAATGTCATCTGGTGTGAAACTGAACTGTCCGCTTTATCGCTTCTGCCTCTCAACACCCCCCTTCCTACAAGCTTCGCTCGCTCCCGCTGCTGCTTCCGCCATCCGCTCCGGCCACTGCCGACGGATCTTTGCTCCCTAATCGTCTTTTTGATGAGCCCTGACCTAGATCAATACTCATGCTTGCCGGTAAGAGAGACGTGTGGTGAACATGACTTAATTCCTTCACCGTGACTAGCAAACTTCGCCTGCCTGAGCTCTTATTTGTCACGCAGCTACATTAACTGAGATATTTTTGCCCCAATCGGGAATCGAACCCGGGATGGCACCACGGGAAGCTAGCACGCTGCCCAGGAGACACCGTAAGGCGTATGTGTTTCAAATTGCTTACAAATGTTGTAGTACATGATACAATTGGATTTGGATGCATCCACGTAACACTAGTCTCTTTTGTTATGCCTAATTTTGAGGCAAAATCATTTATGTAATCTGGTCACCTCGAAAATTGAAATGCCTCCTTTCATTTACAATTTACGTTTTGTGAATGAAATGTCAGCTACTTACAGTCTTGCAGCATGTCATTGCGTTTTTCAATCTAATTACGTGACATTTTTCCCAAAATAGAAATATTTTCTTTTAGAGGAAAAGGAAATGGCCTGTATTAGAATTGATATAAACACTCAGATGGCCACCTTTGCAAAAGATTCTTAAGTTCTTGGGGCAAGATAATATATCCAGGAGATGTTTCTTCCTCTTCGATGATTCACTACTACGTTTCATTTTTCATATTTTGTTAATGATGGCTGGGCTTACTAGATACATTAATATAGACATAGGCGAAGAAAGTGAGAGTCAAATCTCTGACGTTTCAGGGGGAAGCTCCAGGGCGCACCTGCATGAGAAAGGTTCCCTAGACCCCTACGCTTCATAGGACGCCTGGCTCGAATTCGGAAGTGGAACTACGGCCAATGGCCAATTCTTCTTCATCACTGATAAAAATCTCTGAAAGGGAAAGCGGACATTCGTAAATCTATAGACCAAAATCGGACTTCCTCAATTAGCGTAAAATATGTGCCAATATTAAGAATATTGAAATAAGTTAACCGAGATTATATCTTACTAGCAATAGGGTAAGCTCACGAAGAACGCTAGTTTCCGGCGCGACAAGGCCCGGCGCCGAATGACGTCAGTCGGTAGCTTGAATGCACCATATTATAACTCGACCAAGAGAAGAATGAAGGCTGCGATTGCGGCGCGTCGTGGAACTAACAGTGAAAACACGGGTCTGTACAGTCAGTTTTGCTAACAAAAGTCGCCACGAGTGGGAAGCGAGTTCAGGGACTGCTTCTACGGAATCACCATGGTCTCCTTCATAGAGGTTGTGAATCAGCTGATAAAATATAACTTTAGAGACACATCATGCAAGATTTGCACTGTTTTATTTTTGTCCCTTTATGATGATTTCTTTACTTTTCACCGTTCTAGTACAAGACTATTATAATGAGATCTATTTATATTGAATTTTTAATACTTATTCATTGAATTTAAACATTTTGTATTCTTCTTCTTTCATCTTTTTTTCCATAGTCTTTAGACGGTATGCAATCAAGTAAAAAATCATTAACTTTACGGTCATAAGTATTTACAATATTCTTCATTATGGTGGTAGTTACTCCTTACATAAAAAAGAATTTTATTTGGTTTCTTTTATTTTTTATATTCTGACAAACTACTTGAGTTAAAATAAACTATTTATATGAATGTTACTGCTCATCAAAAGAATTAGTTTCAAAATTTTGAATATTTTTGCAGAGAAAAGTATACTTTTATTTATTGCAATATGAGGTGCAGACATGTCTAAATACAGTTAAAATATTAATTGGGAATATTCTAGATTTGCAATGAAATAAATCGCGCTTTCTTTCGCAATAGTTTGGCACGGTACCATTTTAATTTTGAATCGAGTATCCTTGTATCTCCGTCTCTGTCGTTTCGTTTGTAAACACAGACGGTGGCGCGCTCCTGTAAACATCATTCTCAAGTTGGTCGAGCTATACCAAATGGTGGCGGACACAAGGAACGCTTGCCGAAACTTATCGGCGCTCACTCATCAACGCCTGCCAGCTGACGCAACTCATGGGAGTTTCGGCTAGCTACACACACTCGTTGTCAGTCTAGTCGTGGCTTTTGTGCGTGTGTTCACACGATTCAAAATGAACATAGAACTTTTTGATATTGAAGGAATTTGTGAGGCTGCTGTGCGGGATGAAAGCTCACACGCCACAGGAACAAACGTGGAAAAATTCTGGAAAGAAACATAACCAAAAATATTTTTTTAAGTAATGTTAAAAAGTATTTTGCGTGAAATTAAAAAATGAAATGAATAGAAACGAAAGGACAATACGTTTTTAGAAGAATTTACCAATACATCTGAGTACACACAATTGGAAGATAAATTTAAGAAAAATATCTCTCATAATTGGTGTATTGGACGGTGGTTCTCGACATTGCTTTGTAACGTAATGCGAATCCAATTGAATTGTGTCATTGAGAGGGCTATCAAATCCTTATTTATAAATAATTGTGTTTTGTAAAACACACACACACACTTTATAATTTTTCCTCGTAAATTAACATGACACTGAATCCTTTTGGTTAATATTCTCTATTTTGAATACAATGTTCCAAAAGCGCCTTGAGTAACACTCCTATGCTCTGGTTAAATGTTTATTTATTGTCATTTATTAACACAGGACACTTTATTTTTGGCTGTCACTGGAAATAATTTCGATAACTGTACTTGTCCGCACTTTAACTGCACATATACGTGGTAGTAGAGTACTAGGAAGAACCGCCATTTTATTTCTTGGCACTGTCGAATCGGTATAGGTGGACGAGCAGCGCTAGTTGTCACCAGCAGATGCAGGCGTCGGCCAGTCAGCGTTCTACGTGCTCGTATCCTTACTCTCTTCCCAGAAACCTTTCATAAATATCTTTGATCTTAGAAGAGATCTTTTAATATCGTACTTTCTTCACTGAATCCTTCAAAGTATCACTTCAATTTTATTTCCTTTTCCCGAAACGTGTCTGATTTTATTTTCCGGTGAATGGAGAAAATGATTGTCAAAGGAAAAGGATTTCATTGAAGAGACGAATAGAAGAGCATTGAGGTCAGACAAAAAGCAGATCGTCCGCTACGTGTGCGAGCCAACTTTATTTTTAAATTGATAAAATTCCACTAACCGAAATCTCGCCGACTATTTTCAAAGAGTCTGATGTAAGAATGCCAAGGGTATTTCTCGGAATTTCAAATAAGGTGGAAATACGGATTATGTGAGGATATTATACGAGTAGAAGCAATATTGCAGATAACGAAGACAGATATTAAACCCCCTTTCCCATAATTCAAACAATAAATTACGCCGTGAATAAATTTGTATGCAAATACTCTACTAGTTTTAATTTATTTCGAGTCACGAAAAAAGGCAGGTGAAAAATTCAGCTGGTCTTAGATTTCCTAAAAAAAATATGCTCCCCTCTAGCCATAATTTCCAAACAAATGAGAATAGGCACAAGCCGAATCATCCATAATGAGAAGAAAATAATGGAGAATTTATGCAGAGTTATCAGTTTGTGATACACTCACAAAATGAAAAAAAGCAATATTATAGACTTGGTTGGAATGTCATGTAGAAGGCTAGAAATTAATTAGGTGAAGATTTGTTGGTATTGCAGGAATTCAAAAATGCACCCATTCTTTCTTCCAGTTGGGTCGTGCGTGCGTCGCAACAATCCTTCCAATTTGACAGGCATGACTCAGGGCTGCCAATCATCCTCCATTTGGAAGCTCAGTCCTCCATTGACGTGAATTGTCATCTCGTCCTTCTTTGTTTAAATCTCCTTTTAGCACGGTGTAAGATAAATAGGTGTGTTCACTCCCAGTCTAAAACTGAAGCTAATATGAGGCTAGTTCCCACAGCTCTCGCTAGATAAGCGCTGCGAACGACTTGGGCATTTTTGTTGGGTCAAGATGGCTTCTATTGATAGCACGGTGAATAGTAGACTTGACTGATCTCTTCGTAGTAAAAACTTTATTCCGGAGTATGATGTAAATTTAGAAGTTTCCAAAGTCAGTCGAAAATCAAGATATTAAAAAGAAATAGGTTAAAGGTTTTCCCAGAAAAGGAGAAAATTAAATGATAATGATTATATTGCGTCAAGAATTTCAACAATGAAAATGTTATACGAAATGTGGTAAGTACATATACCAATTATTCACCTTACACTATCAGTTAACTATCAAATAGATACACAATCATTGTAAAATCATACACAATCAATATTGTGAAAGTAAACAACCAAACTAATATAGTAATTATTTACACACCAATTCGGAAAAAAATTCCAAGACTTAAATTGTGCAATCAAAGAATATAATGCAGAATGCAAATTAAAAATTGCAAAATTTGCATGCTAAAAACTAAAAATGGAACATAATCCAAATCTATTTTCAGGTGATGTTTCTAGAAATGTTTACAATGGTAAACATGCATTTGATATGAGTTTTCAAAAATATTAAAAAATTAATAAGATAATTTGTATAGGATATGATTTACAGACCATACCTGAAGATAGAGTTTGTTATAATTAAATTGGTAATTTTAAGATTAATAAATGAAATAATTTATTTGTTTATATTATTATTTTTCATTCTTTTTTAATTTTGTTGAACTTTCAGTGGTTATGTTGGGCAAAGACACAGAGACTGTCATTGGAACACCATGCCTGTTCATCAAACATATCTGACCACTGTGATCCTCATACAGAACTTTATTGTTATGGTAAGTGTATATCTTGCTTATTGTGTACTATTTTTTAATTAATATTAATTATTGATTTTTCTAATTATATGAAATTACAAACTTCATGAAGTGTAATTGACTACCTAATTATTAAAAATATACTTTTAAAACTTTTTAAATTTCAGAAGATGATTATGAAACAATTTTGAGGGAGGCAACTGTAATTCATGAAGAAGATTAATTAAATGTATCCAAAGGGTGTCAGACAAACTTGTTGATGTTTGAAAAAATATTTGAGAATAAACAAATGGTTAGTCTTCGTCGAAAATCATAGGACATGATTGTGTTTTTTGCACAAATTGTTGACAAAATGTGATTATAAAAAGGTAACTGATGTTATTTCAATGTAGGCATAGAGGTTCTGTTTATAAATATTCTAGTAATGGATTATTCATGGTGGTGATATTATGTGCAGTGGTTCTAAAAAATACCTTCAAGAATGACCTTCATTTTTCGTTCTTGAAATTAATTTTATGTTTTTGAAGCCATGTTGCAGTTCAGTTGATAACATGGTGGGAAGTGAAAGGATGTGGTTGTTAGGTTTTCATAGACGTTAATAGAGAGAACACAATTCAGATAACAGAGAACTGTGTAAACCGTTTCATGAATAGAATGGAAACTTTTTCACAGTAAGATTTAGGATTGTAGGAAAATGCAAGTACATTTCAGGTGAAAGAAATATTAAAACTACAAAAACAATGTGTTAAAACTATAGCACAAATTGGGTTATGCGTTTTGCATAAAAATACTTTCAATAATATAAAATTCTTGCTTTCCGGTGTTTATCAACACCCAGAACCATGATATTTTCAATTGAAACACAATGTGGCCCACTTCTATTCACCACCGTAGCACTACAAATAGACAATAACACAATCATAACTATGTGTGAGAAAAGCTCTACATAAGCAGAAATTAAGATAAGATGTAATGAAAAGTTACAAGAATAGAATAACGCTTTTCTCAAAAGTAAATTATTCTTCTTCATAAATGCATAGTCAAAGCAATTTTACAGTGAATGGTTTGCACATATCCAACAACATTTTGAAATTTAAGTACAGGAAAATGAATGTTAATAATGATAATTTCGCAATGAATGAAAAATGTATATATAAGTTACTTATGTAACATTTATGTACATTAATATATTTAGGAAATTAAGAATGTATGTAAACTGTACATGTATACTGTTTGTAAGTAGGTTATGTGATTTTGAGAATTGTAAGTCATAAAATTGCAATTATTTCAGAAAATAATATGTACAAATTGAATATTATTAATATTGAAATAAAGAATTGAGTTGAATTATAATACACTACATTTTTTAATTTGTAAAATATTACTAGAAAATTATAATTGACACTGAAATTGTTTTTCAGTGAGGGTCAGTGATAAATATACTGTTGCAAAGAACAAACCTGTTGATTGCTGAGCAACGTGATTGTCAAATGAATGGTAAATCACTGTTTAAGTGATATTCTTAAATGTAATCGCTATTGTTTTTTTTGTTGTTATAACTCCAACTCTTGTTTTTAAATGGAAATTCTCATTCTCTGGTACTTACATCATATAACTGCAAATTTGCATGTCTCTCGCTACAAAACATTTCAAAACAATAAACATCCCCTGTCAGCCTGTATAATAGATCTTAAAAAATCCCGATACATTTACAGAAGCGGTTCCCCAATAATGTGTATTCAGTGACGGTTATAGCTTTCTTGCAACGAAAACACCAGAAAATACTAAATGCGCGAGACGCCATCATCAATGCCCAATCCGATCGTGCGCACCGTGCGGACAAGCGAGGAACGAGCCTCAAACTGGCTTCAAAAATTTTGCCCAAAAGGCGGCTAGTTGACACACCTATTTATCTTACACCGTGCTTTTAGTAAATTTTTAACATTTGTTGTCATTTATTTTATCACATGACTAACAACTCCTACGTTGTATCGTTTATTGTTTAATTTAGAATAGAAAATATGAATATCCTTTTTCTGAACACTGAAACAGGCACGTGGCACACGCATGCGTGCTAGTATCTCTGTCTAGCAATTAAAATAAAAATACTCTGAGGCTATCTTCATCGGCATATTGTGAACGAATCTTGTCACTTGAATCGCAAATGGAGAGAAGAAATACAGCTGTTAGTCTAAATTAAATATTTATAAAAAGAAATGCTTCCATTCCAATGTCCTCCCTTTTACATGAACATTGTTGACGACTTCTATTGCCCGAAATACGTGGAAGTCACTACACTTTGTAATGAAAACACTTCAAAAGGGAACATCGAGAGTCGAAAAGTAGGATACATATCTTAAGTTAGGCTGATATTTGAATACGCATAAGCTAGATGGAACCCTAGCTAGATGGATGAGGTCAGATTGAAGAGTTAGAAAGAATTCAAAAGAAGGCAATCAAATTCATTAATAAAGGATATTCGGTTAGTTCAAATCCATCAAAACTTATAGAGGCCCTCAGTATGCGAAGAAAAAAAGCCAGATTGTGCTGCCTCTTCAAAGCGTACAGTAAGTCACCTGCGTGGGCAGAAGTAACGAAAAAACTAGACTCCTCTTCGAGAGTTGGGAGAAACGATCACATATGAAAAATAAAAAGTAGAAGAGGTCAAAGATACCATGTAGAGAAATATTCATTTCTAAAAACGAATGAAATTAAATTGGAATGAAATCCCTGCAGCAGTCGTAGAACCTTTTCGTGACTCTGTTGGTGTTTTCAGAAGAAGACTGAATAAGTACATGTAGATGATGCATTCTACAACACAGCACAGCTGATTCATAATTTCATTGATCCATAATTCAAGTGAATTGTAGTGTAGGTAGTGCGGTGTATTATAGATTAAGTGTAGTGTAGTGCCGTGCAGTGGAAAGCTACATCAATTAGTTATATGGCGTAACCGAAGAAAGATGTGGTGAAAGTGAAGTGAACTGAGAGAGTGTGTGGAGAACTAATTCGGATGTTTAAAGAGCTAATTAAAAAAATACACATTGTGATTCTGAATTTTAAAAAAGAAAAGAAATTGTATAATCGTGTATCTAAGTTTATGTATGTTTATGATAATGCATGTGTATATCTATGTACGTTCTATGTGTAACTAAGTGTATGTTTCTTTACGTAAATGTAGACATGTTTAATATGTAGGGAAAGTGTGTGTTCGGTTACATGTAAACATTTGAGTGAGCATTCATGTTTAAGAATGTGTATGTAAGTATGTGTATGTATGTACGTACGTACGTATGAAGGTGTATGTATGAATGTGTGTATGTACGTGTACATTTTAAAAAATATTATTAATGTTAACGGTTGGTTTTTCATGGGTCTCTCGAAGAAGCTGTTGTATTGTTCCAGCCTTTGATGTAGTAGTTGTAATTTATTTTATCGTGTTATATTGTAAATTGTTTTTGAACTGTAAATGTAGATGTATTGTAAAGCTGTAGACTTATGGTTACCACCTGGTAATCAGCCATTATTATTATTATTATTATTATTATTATTATTATTATTATTATTATTAACCCTAGGCACGAGCATTCACACTCGGCAGAGAAAGGATAACGATACTACGGGATGTAAAGAACCACCTCTAGGAAGATCCCGGACTTCGAGTTCAAGAAAACGTCGCGATGGACCACCCAAAAGACAGCACATATCACCCTAAAGAGTGCACATAGATTCTGACTACATCATATATTAGAGGAAGTAATTTACTACATATGGGAACATGATTTATCCACTTTTCATTAGCAGGGCCCGATAAGTTCTTTGTCGAAAATTCGCCCTTTCCGGGCGCACGATAGCAATACGTTCTCTTCGTACATTCGTGACGGCCAGAAAGTAAAATGCGAGATGGACAGTAATGTAGTGTTAAACGGAGAAGTCGAAAGTGAGGTATGTGGGACATTGCATGAGTGCCGCATCCGAGGGCGAAGAGGGCATTGGCGGAGACCAGGAACGGGGCCAGGAGCAGAGCGCGCCCGGGAGACGGACAGCGGCCGACGGCGAGGATGCTTGGGCTATTTGTCCTCGATAGAAAGTCGCGGCGACGCGTCGAGATGTGGGACAACAGCTCGGCGTCCATGTAAAATACGTGCATCCGCGTGCTTTGCGGGTAACGCGCTGTTACGGTGAATAAACACTCATTTCACGCTTAATAGTATCATTTCAAAGCCAGGTACGTCATCCTACATTTTCCGAGCCAAGCAACCCTGAAATAAACCCGTCCCAGTTCCAGCTCATCTCGAATACACACGTGGGATTGTCGCTGCCGACGGAGCTCTCCGGGTAAAGGCGATCGCGCAGGAGCTGTGGACAGGAAAATCGTCGCTGGTGGACGACAGGCAGATCAGCGGTTACATTGGACGCCCTATAGGGAACTCAGTTGTTCCAATCCGCATCAGAACAAGGACATGTTACAGCTCAGCGGTTACAGTGGTTAAGAATTTATTAGGGTGCACGGATGAAAATGATATTAATTCTTGAAAGTATGAAACTTCAAAGTTTGGGAAACTTTGACGTGTCGGAAGATTCGCTTTCTGCCCGAACATTTGCATCAAGCGACCAGTTAGAGGGAAGGGTACATCAATGCCACCTAGACACTATGATTTAGATGGGTACATATTGGAAACGTTTAGAACAAAAGACTAGACGTTGTTAAGGCAACGAATCAATAAATATACATATTCCATGCTTAATATCAAAGCGCAATGTTGTTACGAGATATCGCGGCCCAGTAGTCATTACGTGCTATAATTTTGAAGCAGGCTTTGGATGTCGTGGTCATGCGGCACGTTAGAAATGTTCACTCTCGCGAAAGTGGCCGTTCTGAAAACACCTAAATAATTGGTATATTTCAATGTTAGTTTTCAGTATAATCTGGGGTTATTGGTGAAAAATAGTGAGGGGAATATTCGATTGTTAATTTTTATAGATCGGCATGATGTAGTTCGAAAGTGTTATTAATGTTAAATTGTAATTGTGATTTTTTCTTGTGTTAAAGTAATTTGTTAGATTTAAGTTAAACAGACTTCGTATTTTCCGAAGAATTTGTGTCAGGATAGCTTCGTAGATGGGAAAAATAAGTTAATTGAAAACAGACACCAATAGAAGTTTTACTTGAAGTCTAGCGAGGGTCAGTCGCGTCATATAATTTGAGAAAAGTAATTAAATTACAAAAATTATCAGATAGTAAAAGACATTCTTGGAGTATTTGGAAATTTATCCGGGCAATAAGCAAAACATAATAATAGGGGTACAGAAGACATCACATAGGCAGCGCCGAACTTGGAAGCACAGTCGAGAAGGACGTCTGAGAAGTTAGCAGTAAGTTTAAGAATATATTTAAAAAACATGCGGTACATTCACGTAATTCAGACAAAAGGTTAATTACTTAATTCATGATCTGTCGAAAATTGTGTAAAAGCATCGCAATAAAAGTTAAATTTGATTTTTTGAATAAGAGAAAATGCTGATAATTCATTGTAGTTGCCATCAGTTCAATAGTAAATTTTTCATTCACAGAACTTCCAGTAATTGTGATTCTGTATAAAATTACACATACACATGCAGCAGGTAAGACGAGTAAAATTGTATGTCGAAACCCATGATTGAGTTTGAAAGTAAAATTGGCAGTACAATACATCGATAAAAGTCATTGAGCATTGCACAACGATAGAAATAATTGTATTGCTAATATCAGTAGAAAGTAGGAAGTCATAAATAGCCGCCAATCTTGAAAAAAGTTAATAAACGAATTTGTTAAACAATTAATATGAGCGGAAGTACTGTGTTTCGTTACAATGGCTGCCCAAACTGGGGCAGAATAATATAAATAATTAATAATTGGAATATATAGATTCGTTGCAATTTTATATACACTCATTGTCATAAAAAAGCTACACCCCAAAGGACCCTATTTGTCCGCTACAAACTTGGTGGGTATTTTGCACACCATTCACTGAGAAAATGATTTCATTTTCACGGTCGGCCGCGCACTGGGGGGTCATGGGTAAGGGCGTGACGTTGCGCCCACCGGCCGAGAAAAGTGGATCTCAAACGGCCGCGCCGGCCATTGCGACATCGTGTAACGTCGCCAGAGCGTCACCAGCACGTACACTATACCTAGGCGACGCATTCGATAGCCAGTTGTCAAGATAGGAGCTTTCGAGGGAAGCCGCACCGTGGGTGTGCGGGAGGCTGATTGGTCCTCTCACGTATTGCGTGCCACACCGATCATACGGACACTACCATCGCCCGCCATTGGCGGCAATGGATTGAGGAAGGCACGCACACACGACATGCAGGATCTGGACGTTCGCCACGCACCACGAGGAGGGAGGACCGATGGATGGTGTACCATGGGCGACCAGATACAACGGCAATTATAGGTGATTCAGCGGGCTGTTCAGCCTGCACTGTCACATCCTGAAAGTGCCAGTCCCACTGGCTGGCGGTGGCACAACGCAGGGCTCGCCGTAAGCTGATCGTTGCGACGCCTGCTCCTCATACCCCAGCAATGTCGCTACAGACTCGCCTGGTGTCGCGAACGACGGACCTGGGGCCATGCAGACTTGCAGTGGGTCATCATCAGCGACGAGTCCCGCTTCTGTCTTAATGCTAACGACCACTGGGTCCGTGTCTGAAGGCGGAGTGGGGAGCGCTACAACGAGCGGTTTGTGGTATCCCATCACACGTCCCGCCAGCCTGGTGTGATGGTGTGGGGCGATGTCCTATGGTGCCCGTACACGTTCCGCCCGTAGTGTTCCTCAGGGGCACCGTGACAGCCCCACAGTATGTTCAGGAGATCCTTCAACCGGTGGCCCTGCCGTAAGTAAACGTCCACGCCAATGCCCTATTTCAAGAAGAAAACGCGCGTCCGCATACCACAGCCATCTCCAGGGCATGCCTTCCAGCCGTGGATACTATGCCATGGCCAGCCGCATTGCCAGGCCTTTCCCCGATCGAGAATGTTGGGGGTTCTACGGAGAGTGCGAACAGGACTCCACCCCTACCCACCAATCTGCAAGAACCGCGCGCTCATGTGCAGGCTGCATGGCATGGACTAGCACAGGACTCCATTAGAGACCTGTACAACTCCATGACACGACGTCTGGACGCGTGTGTTTGCCAACATGGCGGCCTCACGCCAAACTAACATGCACAGTCTGTGAGCGTGCAGCGCAATAAATATTGGCCCTACAAACGTGAAAATTTAATCATTTCGTATGCCTGTTACCCTCTACCTGCCTGTCAACAATGATCGCAATCCGCATCGTCCTTATGGCAGCTTTTTTTACGACGATGAGACTCTTCGTAATATAAATTTAGTGTAAATTGTTTGAAAAACATTAGGATCAAATTTTCAGCCGTGCATTATCGAGTTATCAAATTCGTGTGCCAAAAAGTTCTCAAAATAATAGAACCGTTGTGATATAAGTAATATATTTGTACAATCATACATTAGAAGGTAGCCATGAAGCAGTTTAGTTTTTATTTAAATGAATTAGAAAATGTGTTTGAAATTGATCTATGTATCAAAATAGCAATGAACAACACTCAAGTATTTGGTATATTTACGAAAGAAACGAAATTAGCATAATTCCTGAAACACTGGATTTAGAGCGGACAATGAGAGAGATTTGTGTAAATCTTATTCTTTCTTTAGCGCTGAAACTACATGGTTTTGGACGGACATGGGCCGGTCGATATATTTTCCAGATCATGGTAAATGATCTAAGGGTGGAAATAGGTACTAGATGGGAAAGGAAGGTTTAGTCGCGGTTCGTGAGCCTTTGCTTATGGTTCTACTCTAGCCCCCCACTGGAATTCATCAGAGGAGTAGGCGCGACCGATCAGAGCGAGAGACTCCAGTGTTCTTGAAGACAAGAGTGCAAAGCATCGGTTTGGGGCTTTGAAAAACGTACCTTATTACATCTAGTGATTGGTATAAATATTCCAATAATATAATTCAAAGTCTTAAAAGTAGGATTCCAAAAATTCCAATATAAAAAACACAGATTTTGTAAATTTTGAAATCCGGGGATTCCAATGTCTAATTTTTTTGTTAACTCTATGTAAAATGCTATTCATTCCGATTGAAACATACTACATGAGCCCAAAAGTTTTGTCCTTAAAGATACTGAATAATGGAAACGCAGCTCCGATCAATTTGGAAATTAATTCCTGTCTGATGCACAATAGGAATACTGGTTTCTCTGAAGCGAGAAACTAGGTCAAAACATCGAAAACTTCATTAAGTTTCATTTCCGACCAGATTAAACGACCACCTAAAAGTCAATAAATCCTATGGGAGATTGTAAAATGTTAACGTTCTATTTGGTAGTTATTTACTAAAACTGAGCTTAAGGGCAGGACCGCTCTTCTCCATTTCTGAACCTGGTAAAGTGGCTCAGGGCAACAAGCGATATCACTGCAATGCCTGTGATCGGGAGGTCGTAGTGTTCGTGTCCTGACGTTGGCAGAATATTCGACACTACATCGCTAAGTCGAATTCAGCAGCTGTCTGGAAGGGAATTCTACCGACCGGCTACTCTCATCAGTAGTTTTCCGCGGTTTCTCCGTTCAACTCCCGGCGAATACCAGAGCAGTACCCTAAAAAACTAAATCAAAGACCGTGCACTTTCTTTTCTTCCTCTTTCTTGTCCTATCGTCACTCCTCTCTTGCACACACACATAGTTTACCACTCTCGGGAGATTAGAGCTTGTTTCGGCTGTGACGGTTACTCCTCTGCTGAGAGATACCTGTTTGGGGAAAACCCCCGTAAGACGACGTAGGTCGGCACCGGATGCCGCCAGCCAGCGGGGGAAAGATTACAGCCACCTCCCGCGAAAAAGTACTGCAGTTACGGGATTAAAAAACTTAGCAGTTGATGCGCCAGAAATCACTAATCAATCAATAAGTGGCACCTACGAGCTACAGATTTCCGGGGCCCACGCCAGGTGAAAGGGCTGGAATGCAGGAAGCAGCAAGCGCGAGGAGGGGGCGTGTCCGAGGGGCGGTCCATTTGTGGCGTGGACGGAACAAATGGATCCAATTACATTTTTAAAATACCCTTTTACTTCTACATGGAGTTTGTTTCACATCATCTCTTTGTGAATAATGTGTAAGCCAAATGTTTCAGTGAAAAACATGATTATCAGTCACAGTACGATATCACACTCTCGTTTCCTAAACGATGGTTGTTTTGTAATATTGACGAGTTCTTACAAAAACTAACATCAACATTAAATTGTTTTCATTTTTTGGTGACTTTTTTCAAAAGTTTACCGATCACAATCAAGATTCTCATTTGGTACTTTTTCTCCGAAATAAAATAAAACAAAACACATTTTTGTTGTATCATATCACTTGATCCATTAATGACATCTGTCTTTATTAGAGGAGTGAATATCGACAGTTTGATAAAACGGTCGTGTGTTCGTTCCTGATAACAACTATTAATAAAAGGACGGGGTAAATGAAAGTGAAAACGCAGTAAGCTTGCAGGAATGAAATTCCGCAGACCTGATTCCATATGAATTTTCTTCAGTGCACCATAGTCATCCACACCTCTTAAATTTGATGCAGCAGATTGGTGGAAAGGTGGGCTAACGAGCGCCATTATAAGAGTGAAGCTACATAACATCTCTGTTGGGGGCATTTCTAATTATTAAGACATGTTTCCGGTCATTTTCAAAGATGAGCACTCGCTGAAAATGGAGTAAATAGATAGGGTGGGGTAACAAGGACATGGTGAAGCTGAGCGGGTGGGACGCAGTTGGGTGATTTCGAGCGGAGCACGCTAAGGCGGAGATATAAAACAAAGTCGGATTTGTTACAAAACACACTCAGTAGCATCTTTGAATCTATATCGTTAAATAACTTCAAAACGAAACGTTCTACGGGATTAAAAACTAAAAGTCTTGAGGCCAAGCCTCAAAGAAACGTTTCTCATACCATAATCTATAAGATTCTTGGACATTCTGTTACATTTTTTTCTGGTCCGGGCGCTTCTCAATATTACCCTACCTGTTCGAAGGCTGCTATTAAATATGAGGAGGACAGAGAGATTCACACACAGAGACAGAGTCAGACTGAGACAGAAGTAGAGACGGAGACAGATGGAGACAGAGACGGAGAGAGAGACGGAGATAGAAATGGAGAGACGGAGAGGGAAAGACGGAGAGGGAGAGACGGAGAGGGAGAGGCGGAGAGAGAGGCATAATACCCGGGCAATGCAGGGGACTTCGACAAGTACGATAAAAAACAATTCGAATGTTTTTAAATTTTTCTGCCCTTTTGCCTGGGCTAATCTCTGGAACAGCTAAAGTGATTTTGTTACCTTTTTTACTGAAGGTGAAATATTTTGTTAGTCAGAGCATATGATACTTACGAGTATTTTTCTAATTATTTTATTTTATTTAAAGAAGAGTTTCTTAGTTTTTTAAAATAAAAATCTAGAGATTTATTCCGATCATAATTAAATTTTGTAAATGTAACCGACAAAACAGGAGAAAATTACTATCTGCGAGAGATTTCGTACCACTTTACATCTTAGTTACCCCTTAGCAATGGTGACGCTACAGATGGTGGCCCCCGGAGCGATAAAGCTGATATCACCACTCCTTTAGATATCTCTTCCATTAATAGAGACTTTTAAATTACAATAGAAACTTATATTAAATATTGCATTTTCATTTAATTTTTATATTCATTAATTATTTTCATGTCAACTGTATTATCCGATTTAGATATTTGTTTTGTATTATTTTTTAAGCACTGCTGTAGTTAATTGAAACACAAAGCAACTCGAATCCATACAATGTTCGCAGTAAATAATCGTTTGTTTTTACCATTAGGTTCTTTTTACTAAATTATAATAAAAATATGAGGTATCTATAACAAGATTATTAAATTTCATAAACACATGTTGGAAAGAAGGCTTTGTATCTGATGAACGGAATGAAGCATATATTGCTCAATAATGCGAAAAAGTGAGTTAGAACGTTCTGTGGCAACGAGGAATAAGCTTATTAAAGTGCCTGTTACAAAATGTATTGAAAATCACAGGCCAAAGACGATAATGAAAAACAAAATTTCGGAAGCCAAACATGGATTTAGGAAAAGGGACATCATGTTGGGATTGTATATTTACAGTTTCTGATTTAACAGAGGAACAAAGAGAACAAAATATACCAATGTATTAATTATTTGTTGACTACCGAAGGCATTTGGTAGAGTTATGGGGACACTGCAGTGGAAAACAAATGATAAAAGGAATACCAACACAATAAATAAGAGCTATTCAGAGCCTACATAGCGAAAACAATAAAAATAAGAACTGCAGTAAATGGAAAAGGAACTTCACGTGTCAATTGAGGTGTAAGGCACGTGTTCTCACTTTCATCTCTTAGTTTTAATACATGTATAGCGTGTTCTTTAAGTTTTTACTTTAAACTTTTTACAACGCTTTTATTAATTTATTACACAAAAACTATAAACGATTCACACGTCATATAAAAGAGGAATTCAAATGATTTTGTTTGGTTGTTACTGTAAATGCTTGTATTCACGAATTCGCCGTTATTGTTGGCGTTTTGTAAAGATGGATACTTCTGCAAAAGAGAGTGCTTTCTCTATGCTGGAATTTTAAAAAAACAAGTGCTACAGATGTATAACTCATGTTGAGAACGAAGTGTCGCAAATAAGCACCAAGCAGGAAGTCTTTTCACGCCGGACACTGAGAAATTTGTGAGTACTGGTTGCTTGTGTCCTAAGAAAAGAATTTTTTCATAAGAAACCCGAAAAAAATGAACAACAACGCGTACTTTCTATGGAATGCGATTATTCATAATCAATTAACCATCCAATGCAGAACAAGTTAATTGTTGAACCAACTTCATGGTTCTTAAAGCTCTCTGCAATTCTTGAACGTATCTAAGAAAAATATTTGAAGAAAAGTCTTAAATATTTCAGAAAAAGTCTTAAATATATCAAGAAAAGTCTTATAAGGCGACAATCAAGGTAAGGAGAAAATAGCATAAGCATAAGAAATTTAAAAATTCTATATAAATATGTGCATTTATATGATTGTAAAACATGGGGAAAAGGAGAGAAAATGATAAGCACTGGGAGACCCTGTCTTAGGTGATGTGATGACTGAGAAGGAGGTGGACTGCAGGATTGCGTGACCATCTGCAGTGCAGGTCGACGTGTTGGCCCTTGGGAAATTATGTTTTTTCGAAATTTATATTCCTAGGAACATCTTTCGGAGTATTTATGGAAACTCTCTGTAGCACGAAATCGGCGCCGCTGGGACTTCTCGTACGCTAAAGATAGTAGCTATAATTATAATGGAAGTGAGCTTACCTGGAATCTCTGATATTTATGGTCGTCCCAGATCTATTCAACTACGTGCAGTATTGTTAACCCGTACAGGGTTAGAAAAATAGACAGGGCTGATCTTGTTAAGATTATTCATCGTGCACTATTGTGCTGTAATATAATAGCTTTTCTTTAATCGATAGAAAGTACACAAAATGCAATCGTGTACATAATTACTTCTTTGTGTTTGCAGCCCTGTTCAGTATTTCAGTAGGGGGAGACGGGGGCTAGTTGTGAGAGTTTTAATTTATTTAATTTTTAAAGGTGTATGGATCATAATTTAAAACTTACAATAAATGGAACAAATAGAATGATTCTTTTTATACATTTTTATAGAATAGTTTTTATAACACACAACATTTTTACTTTCTCGCTCTTAGGCAGGCACTTCTTAAGAAGAGAAAATTATGTAATGCTTCTGAAAAAAACGACGAATTTTCGGCAGAAAAACTCTTATTGCTGGGCCCTGGTAATGAAAAAGTGGATAACTTCAGTTGCTAAATTAAAAAATAAACCTCTAACACGTGGTGTAGCCAGAATCCATGTGTTGGATCCTTGTTACCGAAAACTCGAATGACGGCAAACGTCTGTTTGTACGTCCGTCGATCTGTCCGTCCGCCCATCCATTTATCTGCGAACAACACTAGAGGTTAAACTGTTTAGCCGATTGTCTCCAAAACTGATATTTCCCAACTGATCTGGCTGATGTAGCAGCCCCTTGAGTTTGAAACCGATATTTTAATTTTGGGGGGTTTTACCTGAAGCCCCTGGAGCATTGTAAACATTTTCAAAACCAGTGGTGCTACAGAATAGCACATACTTTCTTTTATTTTTCTTATTCCTTTGGTCTCAGCACTTATTATTTTTATATTTCCTTTGGTCTCAGCTAGCTATTAGGGCTTGCCCCAGATTTTTGCCAGCTGCCATCTATCGCTGCTCAAAGTAAATTTTTTTGACATTGCCTTAATTTGCTGGTTGCGTAATAGTAGAAAAGAAACATTATTTTAAGAATATTAAAGAAGAGTAAAACCTCGTCCTAAATGCTAATTTCCTTTGAAAAAATTGCATCTGTTCTTAAGAAAATGGCGTTTAAGCACTATTGTAAATTCGAAATTTGAAGCTCTTTTTCACAGAAACCTTTTGAGTTTTCGAAAAACTTCATTAAAAGTCATTTTAAGCATTTTAACTCACAAAGCTTGTAATTGTTTTTTGACGTTATTTACATTAATTAATAAAAGGAACTATAAACATTAGCATTCTATTTACTAATCTTCGCGAAGAATGTTAATTTTTTCAAAGAAAACCTATGCCAGCTTAAACTAGTTTATTGCTTGCAAGACTTCTAAACACACTTATTAGCAATTCAACTAATTTTATATAAAATATTTTAATAAAATGAATCCAACGTTTACTTAGTCAATATAAATTGCAATGATTTCTGTGTATAATCTTTTATTTGAGCTACCTAAATGTAAGATGCAATTTCGTAACATTGAATTACATAGTCATTTGCATACATTCAGTTTCATGGTGTATGAATACGAGTTAAGTCATAAAAGTAAGTTTGAAGACACTTAAAATAGTAAAATGTAAAAACATTTAAAATAGAAAAATGTACTTTTTAACATTCTATAGCTGAGAAACAGCAACGTGTTTATTATATAAAAATATAAAAAACACTTAAGTTAACTCTCAAAATGTTTAACCCAAAACCCAACCTCATTTTATAAAAAAAACGAGTAATCGACGTTCTACGGAATTGTTTTATATTCTTTGAAATTTTGAAAGACTATAATATGGAATGTATCACTGATGAAATGCTAACATCTGCATAGATAAGTGACCTTTCGTTCAGTGAATATGTGCATGATATGTACCTCGAAACACGGACAAAAATTATCAAATACGTTTCGAATAATTTCTAAAAGTCTAATTTGTAAACACAAGCTCTACTAAATAAAACATCTTTATCTTATTACTGTCACCATCTCGTAGTACATCAACAACGTACTTTTCAAATATTCATTGCCGTATTGTAGTGCAAATTTCAATAAATCTTTGCGGATTGCTTCTAAATTGTTAATTTAACAAACATTTTTTATAAATTATGATAAAATACTATTTTTGATCCATATAATAATCTCGTCGAATCCTATTCGCTTTATAATCGTCCTAAATGTAAAGAATAACATTCTTTATATTTAAGCTAAGACAGTCTCTTATTTTACATTTTATAAAATTTTACATTATTTAAAATAATGCATTTTCGTTATTGATTCTCAATATTTCAGGATCCTAAAATAAGTTACCAAACAAATTTTTAGCGCTGTTTTAAAATTCCCTTAGGTTAAAATTCTCTTAGGCTAAAGGTCTCTTAGGGGAGCTGGCGACTAATTTTGACGCCCAATTACTCCACAAATACGCATATTTTGGGAAACTTCAACACACTGTTATTTGAATGTCTGTTTTTAATGAGCATATTTCATTAAGAAAACAATTGTATCTTCACATTTGTAGTTGAAGGAAGAGGCCGAAATTTTTAAAAGTTTTAAAAATGTTTGCAAAATCAGGCATATCAACGAACATAAAACCTGCATCATTCACTTAAGCTTCTTTTATACTCTCTAAGGTCCCAATTTAATAAAAAAATATTGTGCGGTTTTTAAGAAAAAATGGTTTAAAAAAAAGAAAATTGCCAAAATTCCCCGAATAATATTCATGTTTTTAAGACATTGAACGTGACATTATTTGAAGATCTGTTTTTTATAAACATATTTCATTAAGAAAACAATTATATCTTCAAAATTGTAGTTGTAGGAAGACGGCCGACAAAATTTTGAATTTTTTAATTTTCGAAAAATCAGAGTTTTTAACGAACGTGAGACCTGCGCCATTCTCTTAAATGATCTTGAGACTATCCCACAACAAAATTTAGTCAAAATTGTTGGCGCCATTTTTTGAAAATTTTGAAAATGTCCCAGGAATTTCATGTAAAGTACCCCCTAAAATTAAAATATCGGTTTAAAATTCAAGGGGCCATGAGATCAGTCAAATTGATCGGAAAATATAACTTCGGAGAAAATCGACTGAACGGTTTAGTGGCTAATATTCTTCACTCACCGACAGACGGACAGACGTTTTGGTTTCAATTTGTTTTTCGGTATCAGAGACCCACAAAACAGGGATTGTAGCTATACCGCGTATTAGGGGATTTGTTTTATTAATTTTTGGCAACTGGATTTGTACTTTTTTGTTATCAGAGCCCGGCAATGAAGTTTTTCTGTCGAAAATCAGCCGGTTTTTCGCGCAGCATTACATAACTTTCCCTGTACTACGTATATACTCCGTATACTGGAAAGTGAAAAATGGCTCCATTGTCTTTGATTAAATTTTGTCGTTGGATATTGTGAAGGACTTTTGAGAGAATGATACAGGCTTCATTTTCGTTGAAAACCTTGATTATTCGAAAATTTCCGAAATTCAAACTTTTTCCTTTTCCTACAACCACAGTTTGGAAGATTTATTTTCTTAATGAAATTTGTTGATCAAAAACAGTTCTTCAAATGGGTTCTGCTCAATATTTCTAAAATATGAATATGTGTTGCATAATGTCAGATGAAATAGGATCTTTTAAAACCAATTTATACAAATTTCTCAGAAATTGTATCAAAGATTTATTTTTATCCTTGTATGTAGCAAAGAACTGTAAAGATAGTAGTGATGCTCCTATTTTCGGCTCACTGTGCATTTTTGGAAATAGGGAAGGTCGGAATTGTAAATTCGAATTTCGCGCACTTCGTTTCAGGTGTTGCCAGTTCCGAAAATAGCAACACAGAGGTATCAAAATTCTTCAAATTCATCCCATTAGTATCGGTCATAATGATTGTGTGTTGTAAATACTATTTTTATGAAAGCACATACATTGAAGGAAAGTAAACAATTTTAACTTAGAACTACCAAACACTTCTATACTTAAAGAAGTTTTATTGGTTAGTAATGGTATTAAAATAGAAAGTTCACTTCAATTGTAATGAAGGTAGGCTTGTGTGTAATTATTTTGTTTTTCTGTATTATGTTCTGGAAATACTGTAACATTAAAATTTAGTGATGTTCGTTCTAAAAATAAGAAATGACAATGCAAATAAATGAAGATAAGCACGAAAGGAGCTAGAATTAGACTTTGAATTAGACTTTTTCAAGTTATATTTGAGTTTTTAGTATGGTAGAAATTACAATATTTTAATATTACGTAACTATTTCCAATCTCGTGAGAAAGATCGTGCTGTTGTAGCACCTCTACTTAAATATATATAAAAATTTTAAGCAGCAGTGTACTTTGTCACAATCTGCCCCTCTACGGGGCAAGTTGAGACTGGACTGGGCACATGTAAAAGAAACTAGAATATATTGTTATATTCAAATATAACAACCGTCTAAACAGTGCTGATTCACTTACACACTTTTATTTAATATTAATTGTTTTCAACATCAGAATGGCAGTAAATATCAATATAATAGACTGAATTTTTAGTACAGTTTACACGAGCCCAATTTTTTCACTTCACCCAGTTCTCTCCACCCTTTGATATTCGAAATGGTTCTGAACAAACTAGGTATAGATAGGATACACTTCCTCATCTTCTGAACTTTCGCATTTTTCTTTTGTCTTTTATCGACATATTAGATCTTTTATTTTTCTTATATATTTTTCTGTTATATTTTATATTTTTTTGAATGGGCCGTATAGAGACCCGTCTAAGTGCTGTAGTGTGGCTGGTTGGTCGAAACACCACCAGATCTTCCCCACTTTCTTTTCAGAAATCCAAAACGTCTGCATGAAAATGGAGGCGTGATTAACCAAGAGTATCAAAACTGGACACGCTTTTGAGCATCTCATATTTGTAAAAAAATGCTTCATTAATAATTAGTGTTGCTAAATCAGCACGTACTTTCTCGCCTTTGGTAATGGTTATGTAATACTATTTATATCATAATTTGTCTTCGAATTAACACATCACTATCATCATTTGTTTGTAAAATTCATTTGAAATCGTAGAACGTTTACTGAGAAAATTAAATAGTTTCATGCAATAGATTTTTTCCAATCTTTAAATGAAAATATATTTGAATTCATTACATAACGTATGCAGTGTATTCATGCACATAACGGATGATTTTCTTCAGCCTTACAATATTCCTTATAAGCAGTATGCGAGAAAGTAAAATAGTTAAAAGTTAATAAATAATACAATTCTGATAGAGTTGACAAAAACGCAAATAGATCGAAAAAATACATAATAGTAATTATTAAATACTATTGTATCGTAATATTCTACAAATATAAAAATATTAATTTATATTACAGGGAACGAAAGGCAGCCGTGTTTTCTAAATGCAGAATTATTCTGAAAAATTGCGTTAATGATACTATCGAGTTCTCGAAGTCTTATTTCCTTTCAATTAACCAAAGTTTCTTGACAGTCAAGTCTGGGAAGATCTTTTATTAGATTTGTAATTGTTATTTCTGGACTTAAGGACACGGCCTTAAAATTTTAAAATTGTGCTTAGTTTTCGGATGGAATGAAGTGAGTTTCTTTGAAACCCTTGCTTGATATCTGGTTCTAATATTCTCTTAAGTATTTTCCTTTCTTAATTAATAATAGTTGTTATTGTTGTTTATATAATATTACTAAAATATTATTATATAAGTAATATATTAGTTTTAATTTGAAATGGCAGATATTGCTGAAAACATAAAACGCCAGGATTCCTTTGCGATTTTCAGCTTGAATTTATCGAATGCTTACTGTTTTTGCGTAGTGCAACTGTTTTCCTTTCATATTTGAAGAATGTATTTACACAAATTTTCCTTTTTTAGTGGATAATACTACGAGTGCTTGGGACTTTACTGATAAAACCAGGATCCACAGGACTGCGAATGGATTTATTTGGGAATTTACACAGAGCAAAGACTTTGACGAGAGAAAAATTAAATAATTACAAAACAGTACTATATACCATTACACATGGAGCTTCGGAGATATACAGGGGATTAGTCCTAAGATTAGAAAATACCTACATATTACATTGAAACACTCATAACAATGAATTCATTTTAAACACCTTCAAAAAATTAAACTGGAGAAATATATCAAACAACTAAATTCGTTACAGCACACACACTCTCTAAACGTAAGCTCGTAATTTTCGGCCCTCCCGATTTTTTAATGAATATCGGACCTAAGAAATTAATAAGCAAGCTATGCTTCATTCGAATAAATTAATGAAAATGTTGGAATCTTGCTGAGAAAATCGTGTTTATGATCTTTAAAATATGAAACGATTTTAATTAAAATTACGTTAAATCAATTTACTCTTAGTTTGAAAAATTGTTCGTAACATCATTTAAAGGCTTAATTTTAGAGAACAGATTTTATAAAAAAAATATACCTTCGATAAGGCAAATATAGCAAGGTCGAAAAATAAACTTTTTCAATTTTTGAAAATTTATTTTGTTCTAAAAATAGTGCCTGCGCCAGCGTTCTTTGCTATTACTACTTGACTGGTCAAGTAACTGACTCGTTCATGAGAACTTGCTTGATGTTCAAATGTTCAGAATTACGAAATTAAGTTATGAGAATCTAGCGACATCGCGGTACACACGTCGCGCATGCACTTGCAGCAAAATAACGAGAAAGTCCCTTTTAGACAGCCACTATAAAACCGTTTCTTTCAGAGCATGCGCAGCATGCTAAAAGTTAGACGATGCTCAAGTGTTCAGATAAACCGGTGAATTTGTTGCATTCACCTTCACACCCATTCACCACACATTCAAACACCTATGCCCTCGGCTGAATTCAAACCCGCGGCCATTGAGGCGCGAAGCAGCTACGGTTCTTCAACTTTAGCGACCTTGGTTATCGAGGCCGGATGAATTTATTTTGTATTTTGTACTGTGCAATTTATAGAAACTACAAAAATACAAAACCTCTTCAAAAGTATAAAAAAAGTCCACATTTGCTTCTACTTCTTTGTCTGTTAAAAAGTGAGAAAATCGAAAGGATTTCGTTTGGTTTTCACTATCATTTAGAACATTTAGCCCACCAGTTTGGTCCATAATACTATTCTGTATTAATATAAACAGACGAACTGAGGGACGAACAGACGGACAGACAAACGGACGGATGGACAGACGGACGGACGTTTTAAATAAACTGCTGCTTCGGTATTAAGGAACCACAAAATGTGGAATGTGACTATGATTGTTACTAAAGAAAGTAACTTACTACATACAGGAGCAAGAAAAATCCTCTTGTACTATCAGTCAGCCACAAAACGAAGTGTTCTGTATAAAAAACGGCACTTTTTACCGCAGCATTATATTAAACTATCAAAATTACACTTCTCTATCACCCAGTATACGAGAAAGTAAGAACTGAGGTAAGACAACCTGCTTTGTTAGATTATAAAGTATTTTTTACACTACAATGTTTAAACAGCACTTCTGGGTCCGAATCGAAATTTTACGCTTCGAGCTAGGGAAGAAGAAAGAAAGAACGTTTTTCGACACCACCAACGAGCGATGAGTTTGTGATAATAGTAATAGTCGTAAGACCAGAGTAAGCGGTCCGATGTAGAAACGCAACCCATTGTCGTCCGTGCAGCAGAAAATGATGTTCAGAAGAGCGCACAAAGGTGACGTCGGGCAAGCTGGCAGCAGAAACATCGTTAAAAGGAACAATGTAGAGCAGGGGTGGCCACCTTCTATGTATAAGATCTTTTATCTTAAAAGTGTGTCGCGATCGACTAGTTGCCATAGGCGTAGTCTAAGGGTCAACAAGGGGTGTGCAATGAATAACATGTCCATACTGTATTTCAGAACAATGTGCATTCCAGCGATGTATTGGTAGATAAGTAAAGTATATGTTCAAAACTATTTTTTATTTTTTAAGTCGTCCAGCACATTGCACGCAGCACATTGCAAGCGACCGACGATCGACCAAAATTGGCCTCGCGATCGACCGGTCGATCGATATCGACTTGTTGGCCACCCCTGATATAGAGGATATTTATGAAACTCTAGAAAAAGAGGTAATAAAAATATCTTGTAAAATAGAGTTTGTATGAATTTAGTATTACTGTAGAAGGAGAATGTATTGCTGGTACAATATTGCTGGAGAAGGAGTGCCTCAAATAAAGAACACGGTGCAACTTAAGGAAGTCATTTAGTCCTGCACTTCGTGACGCTCAGGTGAGTGGGATCTCCACGGACGGAAGGTTCGGGGGGTAGCGGAATCTTCCGGTGAGCAGGGATAGTGAACAATGTATTACGGTGATTTTTCGTGTGTCACGGAATCTTTCAAAGTGTTTAGCTCAATTTTGTCAAAGACTTCTGGAATTCTTTTGATTCTTTGTGATATTTATTTTTGTTGGTCGAGTTTGTATTACGATGATCAGAATAAATGTCATTATTCTAAGAGTGTTTGGCTATTCAGTTGATTGATAGCGACTGGGTTTACGTGTTATGCATGTGCCCTACAAAGTTGGCCAAGTGGAAGGAATTGTGTGATGACATAGAGTACACGTACGCGCACACGAGGAGGAAGGAAAGTTCGCGCCGTGGTCCGTGGCCCGTCTGTGAGGGTACTGCTCCGGCAGTTGCCTGGTTTTAATCGGAGTTTTTAATCGGTTTTGCTCGGGAGGTGGCGGTGGACTTTCCCCGCTGGATGGCAACATTCGGAGCCTGCCTACCATCGGCTAGCGAGGTTTGCCCAAAAAGGTATCTCTGAACAGAGGGCATCGCCCCAATCGGGACAAGCTCTATGTTGCGGACAGGTCTCCCGGCTTGTTTGGTAGTGAAGTACATGTTAATGTAAGTGCATGTAAGGGGAGAGGATAGAACAAGGAAGAGAGGAAAGATCGCGCACATCCGTGGCCCATTTGTTAGAGAAATACTCCGGCTTTCGCCTGCTGTTGACCGGATAAACCACGGAAAACTACCAATCAGAGCAGCCGACCGCTAGAATTCTCCTCCAGACTTACTGAATTCATCTTAGCTGAAAATCCTACTGCCGTCGGGACTCGAACCTTGGCCTCCCGGTCAGAGGGACTGCAATGACATCAGTTAATGCCATGAGTCATCTCTCCCGGTCTAATAACGGGTGAAATATTACAGATTTCTCTGGGAGAATATAGTTCAGGTATTGGAAAATAATTTTTTATCGAGTACGTACTGGAATGAGAAACAAATTTTATGACTTTAGTATCTTGGTACTCTAACGTGTAAAGCACGTTGTGTAAAGGCTGCGGCATAGACTTCCTACGATGAATTCTGATTGCCTCTACCCTCCTTTCGATGTTCACCAGAGGCCCCTTTCACTTTACAAGGATGAGTGGAAGGAGACCCCTTCGCTCTAAAGCTTCTTCATCTTCCCCTAACGCCCCTGTCAAATTGCGTGGTGTGGCTCCTGGGAAGACATAAACCTCGTTAAGCTGCCCGAACCAGGGGTCATTCCATAACGGATGGTTGCCTAGAACTCATCAGTGTTGCTCCTTGTGATTGAGTCGTGAATGCGGAAGTAAGAGCTGGATTTTCCGAGAAGCAAAACAAGCTCTTGATTGAGAACCCGCTTTCATATGCGTCTGCACACTTCGGTGAGCGTGATATTAGCTAACTAGCGTTTCAACCGTCAGATTCGATTTTGGATGAGGTGATGGGATTTTTGAAGAATGGGCAATAATTGTCGTACTTGTGGCGTATAGGAGAAAACTGGCTACATGCTCGGAAAAATTAAATACCCAGAGTTGTTCATGTAATCAGATCCCAGTTTGCTTAGCCGAGGAATGCCTACAGTTAAGGAGTATTACTAAAGTCATTGATGAAGCACACTGTGTTCGCCAGTGAAAAGTATATTGAGAACGCTGGGCACATACAGGTGTCGACTAAAAAGTTCCTAATAATTTGAGACCATGTCGAAAGTGGGCCAATTAATAATTCTCAAAGTATCCCGAGCATTACTAAAAAGCACTTTGAAGGAGTCCCCATTAGTGCTTTTATGGATTAATTAGTAAAAATGCTTCAATCTTTGCTTCAATTCCCTGCAAATTAGATATTTTTGTTACGAGTGGTAAAAGTAGCATTTTATTTTGGAAGTAGGCAAGGTTGCGATAGAAGGCCGACATGTTGAGTGACGCAGAACTACGTAAAATATAAAATACTATTTTTTAGACAGCCTTCTTTCATTTTATTTTAATTCACGTGTAAAAATCACTTTTTAATGTAGTATAGTTACTTTAAAGTCAGTAGTAGCTGATGTGGCTAGACAAAAATATTTAATTTCTTTCTCGCATTCAGGATTAAGTGAACATTAAGTATCATCTCGCTTTCAGCACTAGTGCTAAAAATTGAATTTTTAGCACGCTGTACGTGCCGTAAAAGTAACATATTTTACTAGTGTCTAACAAATAATTATCTACGTTCTTAACGTTTTGGGTTATCTTTTACACGAGCTGATTAATGAAAAAAAGTATGCAGGATGTAATTGATAGCAATTATATTAACATATTGGCGAATTAGTGCGGCAATTTGTGTAAGGCTAATTTGGAAATATAAAAATAAATATTTTAGTCATAATACATCTGAGTGTAATTAAAGTCATCAGTAGAGACCGGAAAAATATGTAGAATGAAACGTCAAAATATGTACTATAAATATGTAATGAAAACAAGAAGAATATGTAATAAATATGTAAAACGGGACATAATGTGTAATATTAAAATACTCTAATTATAAAACTCATTTACATAATACGTACTTACATTTATAAAAAATATCCTATACAAATTTTAAAAACAATGCAAACGTTTTAAAAATCATTCGGGATACACAAGTTGATGCCCATCTGCACCATACAACCTTCCCATCAGTAGTAAAATCTTCACAGATTGTTATCCAAGAATGTAGTTTAGCAGCCAGACTAGACGTAATACAAACTGGAAAATCGTCGTACAAACTGGCGAAATCAACGTCCAGTAAACAATCACTGCGGCATGGAATATTGTCATCGAAGTGTTACACAAAGGCGATCACCAAAGTTTCTTGGAAATTGAGTTTAAAGGTCACCAAACGCGGCGTCAATAATACTTTTCACACCGAAAGGTGAGAATTATCTCTCGCTGACGCGCACTTCCCGCCACTGAGATAACTGAAGCAGGCACGTCGGACTGTGAGAATATCTGACCGCGTCTTCACGAAGCATACAGGTAGAGTACGCAGTGGCACGCAGTAAAAATGTAGGTAAAAATTGCTGAATTTTTTGAAAATACTTCTTTTCACAAAAATATGTACGAAAATTGATAAAATAAAAAATATGATGAGAAAATAGCGAAATATGTAAAATATGTAATATACTACCAAATATGTAAAAATATGTAACGAAAAAATCTGATATTGTGTTAGGACGGCGACGGTTCGTCAAGATTAAATTTTGAGAACGGTATGTAGAAAGACATAAAATATGTAATTACATAAAAATCCGGTCTCTAGTCATCAGAGTGACAAAATACATTTTAAAGTGTTGTAATTAATCATATTACGCCCGAAAAATCTAGCCCCTACCATCATCTTCTGTTCTCCGTTCTATTTATACGCGCGCGCGCGCGTGCACACACACACATACACACACACAAACACATACTTGCATGCATTACACTGCCACACATGTGGGGATTCACAGCTTGTTGCGGAAAATGTAGTATCCCGTAGAGGGAAATACCCGGTAGACTTATCTTACATATTTGGTAATTCTTTATCCCTCATACTAAAGAATGGAAACTAATAGTGCTACAAAATGGCACACACATTCTCGAAATAGTTACGAGTAATTCTCTCTTTCTTTTTCAGTCGGGGCTGCCTTTTCGGTTTTGCCAAACCTTCTTTACGGCTGTCATCTATTGGAAGCTAAAGGGACCTATGAAGGCCCTCACAGTAAGTACATCTCCCCTGGCAACAAATCCCACCGAAAGCTTCCTTGAGCTCCACATATCTTGCATCGAGGTTTATCTTAGTCCCATCTCGAAGTTGCACCAACACAAATGATAATTATGGCTCATCTCGATGCTAGTTTCATTGGTATGCGTGTAGGAAAACAGTTCAATCCGGATTCAACGTTTTGACATCCGTATTGCCTACAGATCTCACACACAGATGGGACAGGCAAAGGATTATGGAATATTTATGATATTGATGGGGTTCAATATCTTCCATACAACAAACACAACTGCTGACATGAACGATCTACGCAGAATTCAAAGCCACAGGCTGTATTGGTGTGTTTGTTTCCACCTGTCCCAAGTCTCTTTGTTGCAAGTCCAACTGACTCTACGGTTCTACTAGTATTTGCTAACGGAAATGAACAATAAGCATTTGAGAAGAACTAGTAACAATTATAATAATGTTTAGATAAGTAATAAATTTAGTAAGGATAGTGAATTTAATCTTGTTTATGCATTATTGATCTATTCTAAACGTTTCATTTTTGAATCTTTATCTCAATTACATTGAACACCATGAGATAACATAGAAACATTGTCAATCAGACAAAGTTGTAGTATATATTATTTAGAGATCGTCTTTAGTAAAATAATGGTTTAATTTTCTCTCCTATGATATAGAAAGGAAATTTGTATTTTATCTGAGAACAAGAACATTAAATTAACTTTTTCTCAAAATTTCGGTATCAACAATAGTTAATGGAAATAAGGTTTACTTAATATTATGGAAGAGAAAAAATACCTTCACACTTAGGAATTTTTTGGGAAAAATTCGAAGGTGGTGTTGAGAAAATGTTTGAGCGTTTCTGTTAATGCGCAATTTCAAGCTCATTTACACAGGAAAAGTTTTGAGAAACTCAATGAGCGGTCATTATAAGCACTTGCCCTCACAAGTACATTAAATTATAGAATTAAATATTAAGGACACGGTGGATTGAGATTATTGTTGGCCGGCAGTTGGATGGTTGTAGACGTACGAACTAATTACATTTTCATATTTGGTATTAATATGTTTTGTGATATATGACCACAGAAAATACAAGTTAGTATGACCTCTTGCTGCTAGTTGGCAAACACGCGTCCAAACGTCATAGAATGGAGTTGTGAAGGTTTAAAATGGAGTCCTGTGATTGTCGATCCCACGTATCTTGTTTCTGAGCGCCCAGACCTTGCATATTGGTGGGAAGGGGTGGAGATCAGGTTCAATAGCTCCTTAAACCTTCTCAGTCTAGGAGAAGTCTGGCTATGCGGCTGGCCATAGGGAAATTTCCTTTTCAAAGCAAACCCTGGAGGCAGCAGTGGTATGAAGTCAAACGTTATATTGTTGAAATACGGCATGGAGGTGAGCGTTTACAGACGGCGTAGCTAATTGTAGGCAGGACCATCCAAACGAGCCGTGTGGCTTTCTCGATTCCCGTGAAGAACATTACCGGTTAACGGGCTGCCTGTGTTATTGTTCCCTCCATCATCACTTCAGGCCGATGGGACGTGTGATGAGGTACTCCAAACTACTTCAAACTTCTTCTTGTTATTTAAGGTCGCATCAACTACTGGGTTATTAGCGACCACTGTTGGATTTAACGTTATGGTATGAGGATGAAACGATATGGTGATGATAGGAGTTGAAAGGACGAACACCATGTCCGAGGCTGGATTCGAACCCACGACCCCTCGGTTCGAGATCACTACGGCACTACTACCTTAACGATCTCGTCCACGGGGTCGACAAACAGTTCTTTGTAGCGCTCTCTTTTGCGATTATAGGCATGGACCCTGTGATCGCCGTGAAAGCCGAAGCGGGACTCGCCACTGTAGGTGGTTACTGACACGTGGATCCGACACCAGGTGAGTAAGAAATGACTAGAGCCGATGAAAACGTATTTTACAGCGAAACCATTTTCTAAATGTCCCGGTCGCGCAAGAATTTGGCCTCGGCGAACGAGGTCACTGATGCTGGGGAAATCTAGACAGAGCGGTCGTTAGAATCGCCGAAGAGAGAAGGTGGCTTTTCGCTATCGGAAAGTTTAAATTGTACTAATGTATATGATGGAACTGCTCACAGCTGCTCTGATAAATTCTTGTCATCTAAATAAGTTCTGGTTCAGTCAGTAAAGAATGTTCTATGGTATTGCAGTGATCTGTTCCAGTAAATTGTGCCTTAAGTCTTCTTTCGTCGGGGGATATGTCGGAAATATACTAACTTTTTATGAAATCTCCAAAGAAAGAAATCGCATAGAATCAGACCTGGAGAGCGTGCAGGCTACAAACCACGTGTGATAATTCTGTCTCCATAAATTGCATGTAAACTCTTAAAGAAATTGAAGCACTGTGTACTTTTGCGGAGTCCTGTTGAAAATGACCGTAATTACGCTTTTCATTTGTCAACATTTGGAAGAAAGACTTCAAGACACAATGCTCATTTTACGTTCGTGTCGCACATAAAAACTTTCTATTTGAGAGCGAGCGAGCCATCACAAACAGACTATTCATCAATACTGAAAAGAATGCCTTTTGCAAGGCGAGATCATGAGCAGCGTTCCCAGAGGGGTTCAGCGCACCCTTCCCCGGCGAGTGAGAGCTCGTCGACCGAGAAGAATTTTCACTATCGCGGCAGTGCTCGCTGGTTTGCTTTCGCAGTCTCAAAGAGCGAGCGCGCTCCGTATCTGCCAGTGAAATCTATTCCTATGCATCCGTGAAGTGTCGGCGTTATCGCTCATTCTCGGCAGTACGGTGAAATGTGCTCTTGGCGCAGTTTTCTAGAAGTTATGACGTGTTTCGCCCGAGAATCAACATGGAAACCACCCAATTTCCAAGGAGACAGTAAAAAATAAGAGTAATTCAACAAACGGAAAGCTGCATATTAGTATGGAATAATAATTATTTCTGAAACTTCTAAAAACAAACACCAATTCCGGTGTCAATTTTAATCGCGCAACGATGCAGAGATATGCTTTGGGACTATTTGATTGGGGTTATCATATAGAAATATGCTTTGTGCTATCGTATTCAGTTTCCTTTGTAAAGCTTTACAAAGTCTTATCAAAGATCTTACCAGTTTGCATCCAGTTCAGATATCCTCTGAATTGAAAGCAGAATAAATAATGCTTTTAAGATGTTAATAGAATTGTGGATTGTAGCGCAACGTCATACTAGAAAAACGGGTATGAATATGGGGATGAATTTGATCCGCCAAGGATAGATAAAGAATTTATATACATAAAACAGATTTCATTGTATATTATTCGAATAGTAGCCCCTTCTAGTGACAGCTGTGCTCGAGTGACCTGGGTGATGCGAAGGGCACATCTCAATAACGGATCAATCCGAATCGTTCGTTCTCGATAATGGCAGATGCCAGAACAAGGTGCCGCCAAGTTGCAAGCAACGGTAGGCGGGTCAAATGCGAACAGGAAGAAGCAGGGCTGATGTGGACGGAGGGAGGGAGCATGACTAGCAAGGTCGAAACTTGGTGGGGGAGAGCAGAAAAGAACTGCAGGGGGGACAAAGAAGGGTGAAAAGGACTTGGCCGGGACGAAGCAGGGCGGATAGAAGAGGAAGGAACATAGATAAAAGTAGATCCATTTTGCGCTATAGAGAAATAGAGTTAATTATTTTTCCGATCTAACAGATGATTGTGAAAAGTAAACAAATTTGCAGGAAAAGCCGGATTACTTCAATCAATTGGATTAAGATACAAATGTATGTGTGAATATTTAGAAACATTTTGGAAATATTGGAGCGACTGTTACTAAAATTTGCACAAGAGTATTACGCAGCCGCCAAAAAATCTCGGGTGGCAACACAGATGAAAATATATCCATTTTGCGCTATAGAGATAGAATTTATTATTTTTCCGATCTAACAGATGATTGTGAAAAGTAAGCAAATATGCAGGAAAATCTGGATTTATTCAATTTGGATTAAGATAAAAATGTAGCCTATGTGTGCATGTTCATAAGCATTTTAGAAATATTGGAAGGACTATTATAAAAGTTTGCTCAAAGACTATTACGCAGCCGAGAAAGAAACCTCGGGTGGGTGGGTGAGGGGCAATATCAAAATGTTACCACAATGTTGTTTTACAGCAAACAAAATGTGATGACATTAATTTGGGTGGTCACTTTACACCTGAAGAACATGTTGACAAATTACAACGTGCCGCCCAAAACACGAACATTGTAGTCTCGACTCTGCCCTTCTGGTACAACAAGCCCACACTATGCAAAGAAATTAGTCACGCAAACAACCAATTGAAACTGCATCTGAGAGACACACATGTTAAATTGTTTGAGCTAAACTTTCTCTCAGAAAAACACTTCACCCGACATGGTCTTCACCTGAACCTTGTCGGAAAACATGCACTCGGTAGTGAGCTTGCAAAACACATCATTTCACAAACTTGGCAGTGTCCTGCCCAAGACCCATCCCCACCCACACCTCCTAGTTCTCTTCCATCCCCTGGGACCCCTTTGGACCCAATTGCCTTATCCCCTGAACCTAATCCGTGTATTACCTCTCCCACTATTCATTCCTCTACATCTGTCACCCCTCCTTCCTCACCTCTTGTCACTGCTGGGACACGATACTTCCTTCGACCACGCACTCGAGGTAAAAATGAAATAAATAAATAGCAACTACAGTCAGATGCAGCAGAAAAACATCCGTGTAGGTACATGCAAAAGATTCGAATAATGCATCATAATGTGCAATCTCTTTCAAATAAAATTGAATTTATCGAGGCAGCATTACAATGTGATCTAAGACAAATAGATGTTTTTTGCTTTACAGAACATTGGTTGTCTCAAAATGATATAAATACACTCCAAATTCCTAGCTTTTACCTTGCAGGATCGTATTGTAGGGCGAGGGAATCAATAAGGGCCCTGCTTACGGAGGTTCGTGTATTTACATAAGAAATTATATTGATTCTACCTTCTTGTCAGAATTCAATTATATGCAGTTGAAAAAGTTTTTGAAACAACAGTAGTACATCTTACTACGCTCAAAATTATCTTACTTTGCATTTACAGACCTCCAACAAAGCGAGCTTCAGATTATTTCACTTTCTTGGAAAATCTAGAGATAATTCTGAACAAAATTAGTAAATTCTCTTTTAAATCCATTGTTGTATGTGGAGATTTCAATATTGATTTTCTGAGCGAATCCCACGAAAAAGAGCAGTTTCTCAATTTACTTCATTCTTTTAATTTAGACATTACAGTGAATGTACCTACACGGAATACGCTTAAATCACAAAAAGCATTAGATCAAATTATAATTAACAAAACCACAACTACATATAAAATAATAACGAATAATCTAGGATACAGTGACCACGATGCACAAATTCTTACAATTACTAAGAACATAAACACTGACACAATAAATAATACACGCATATGCAGAGCATTCACTAAAGTTAATATAAAATTATTTACGGACTACTTGATGAAGGAATCATGGGACGAAGTTTATAACGCTGTTGACACAAATGAAAAATATAATTTATTTTTCTCCAAGCTTTCAATTCATTTTAACGCGTGCTTTCCTCTTAAAAAGAGAAAATTAAATATTTCAAGCAAAAGTAATACTTGGATCACACAAGGAATTAGAACATCGTGTAAAAACAAACGTACGCTTTACTTTATTTCTAAACATCATAACGTATCACCCGGTTTCCATATATACTTCCGAGAATATAAAAGAATTTTAAGAAAAGTAATAGTTCAGGCAAAAATAATGAAAAATAGTCAGGACATTTTGAGCGCTAGTAACAAAACTAAAGCAATGTGGGATATCGTAAAAAATACAACCACATCATCTCGATACCTTGTAGAGAATGTTATTTTAAAGGATAATGAAAGAGAAACGAGTAATCCGGAAAAAGTTGCCAATCTCTTCAACAAACACTTTTCCAGAATTGCGTCTGATCTCACGAAGGGACTAAAATCACAAAATTCAACATTTTACACTTCCCAAAAAATTTCAGATACGATGTTTATTCCCGAAACTTCTCCCAACGAAATCCTCAGAATAGTCAGTAAACTAAAAAATAAATATTCATCTGGTTTAGATGAATTTCCGGATTGTTTATTAAAAACTTGTGCACCTGCCTTTATACATCCGTTAACTCACATTTTCAATGCTTCTTTATGTACAGGAATATTTCCAGATATTTTCAAAACAGCAAAAATTAAGCCACTTTTTAAAAAAGGGAACAAAAATGATATTCAAAATTACCGGCCAATTTCTCTTTTGTCAGTTTTCTCAAAAATATTAGAAAGGCTTTTCTACTTACGAATGGAAACATTTCTCAGGAAAAACAGAGCGTTTTCAGACTCACAACACGGTTTTAGAAAATCAAAATCTACGGAAACTGCCATTTTTTCTTTTCTCAAAGATGTTGCTTCATCAATAGACCAAAATGAAATACCCATTGGAATATTCTTAGATCTCTCGAAAGCTTTTGACGTTATTGACCATAAGATCTTGCTCTCAAATTACCTTCGTATGGAATTCGTGGTATTGCCCTAGATTGGATAACTTCTTACCTTAAACATCGGACTCAAAGAGTAGAAATACCATACTGGCAGGAAAGGACATTACATACTTATATTTCCAATTCTTTGCCAATTGTGCATGGGGTCCCGCAAGGTTCGATCTTAGGTCCTATTCTCTTTCTGTTATATGTAAACGATATGTCCTCGTCTATTAAAAATGGAAGAACGGTTCTGTTTGCTGATGACACGAATGTTCTTTGCAAAAAAGAAGCAGTAAATAGTACAATTTCAGAAGTTTCAAATTGGTTTAATAATAACAAATTAATTGTTAACGAAAGAAAAACTGTTTCAATGCATTTTTGCATCTCAAATCGGAAATCGCATGTTCCATTGAAAATGAACAATATGCAATTAGCTGATGTTGAGGCAACAAAATTTTTAGGTCTTTCAATTCAATCAAACCTCAAATGGAATGTACATATAACAGAATTAAACACTAAATTAAGTTCATTATGCTATGCATTCAGAATTCTTTCAAATTCTGTCAGCCTTCATGCAGCTCGTTGCGTTTATTTTGCAAATGTGCATTCCCGCCTGAGATATGGCATAATATTCTGGGGAAGCTCATCCTGTAGTATTCAGACCTTCAGATTGCAAAAGAAAATTATTCGAATAATGAAAAAATGCCTTCCACGTGATTCCTGCAAGCCTCTTTTCATTGAGCTGGGAATCCTACCATTGCCTTGTCTATTTATTTACGAATCTGTAATATTTGTCAAAAATGACCTACTTAACGGAGGGAACATATTTTCATGCAATATTGATATTTATAATTACAACACACGCCGTAGAAATCACGTGCATCAAGTGTCAGTATCAACAGCTCAGTACAAGAAATCAACATACAATACATGTACGTTACTTTACAACGCATTGCCAGATGACATAAAACAATTAAAGTCGGTATACAAATTTAAGTTAAAAGTAAAATCTTTTCTGCTGCAAAACTGTTTCTATACAATTAGAGACTATACTGATCGTGAAAAAGAAAAATAATGTTTAATGTAACAAAACAAAGATATATAATGACTTAGTTTATGTTTGCATTGTATACATTTAAAAAAATATTTAATACGCCTGTAACAAGTAATGTACTTCAGCTTCCGGGTCAATGACCCCCATCTCGATCAGGTTTTTGTCCAGTTTCCCTGATCCATAGAGCAAATGCTGAGATGGCCCCTTGTTTTGCTTCTGGACGTAAATGTAGCTTCACTGTGCGCACGTTTTGTTGAGCACTCCTTTTGCTTGTAGTTCATTTACAGTTGAAATTGATTTTCTATAACTCGGGAAAAAACATTTTTCAAATATCTTTATTTTTCTAAAATAATTATTTTCTAAATTAAGGTTTTCGTTTTTTTTTTTTTTTTTTTTAATAAATAAAATTCTGGCCCTCAAGAAAATGTGCGCAGATAAATTTCTTTCCCCACACGTCATATACAGTTTTTACTGTTTTTTGACTAAATAAATAAATAAATAAACTAAATAAATAAATAGATTCTTGAAACGATGCAACCCGCATTGCATCTAAACAGCATTGTTTCCGGGCCAGCTGATGCGGGTCGGTCGAAGCGGGAAAAGAAAAGGAGAGGAGATATCGGAACAATCGAACGTAGGGGTTGATTGGGGGGAAAGGGCAGAGAGGGCGCTGTGGGCAGGGTGGAAGAGGCGAAAGGAATGACGAGGTGGAATGGGTGGGTAAGACGATATAGGGTTAAGTCATTATTTCACACCAGCTTTTGACGAACTAATACATGTTCAACAATTACAATGAACTAATAAAATTTATTAAAAATTCTAGAAGATACGATGTAAAAATTAGTAATATGTAAAATTAAATAATGTAAAAAATATAATAAATAATGTTATACTGTAAAGTGATACTACATACGTAAATTCCAATAAAATGTAAGGGAAGAAAAGGCAACTGAATATTCCATTGAATTTTTTCTGCTCGCTGCTTAAATCCATTTAACTACTTTCCACGATTTCGAATAATAGCGTTATAGTGATACGATTCGTGTAAGGATGTGGCCTTTTATTGCTAAATGGCTTTTCCATCTGTTCCTCGAAATTATCTATCTTCATTCTGGGATCTTTTACTTCGCCACACCGGTTCCTGACCCGCCCTCGCCCTTGTCCTCCTCCCTCGCAGCCATCCTCACCGCCACCCTCGCCTCCGCGGTTGCCAGTAACGACCGGTTCCATTTCCTGAGTCGCGACCTCCCCCACCGCTGCCATTCAAACGCGTCTGCACCCGGCTTCATCTCCTGCCTCCGGCCGTTCCTCCGTCCGCTCATGGCGCGAGGAGGATGAGGTCGTCTTAAAAAAAAAAACAGTTCAGCCTCGAAGGATTCATACAGGGAGAGAAGGCTCAAGGCATTAACTGATGTCACTGCAGTGTCTCTGACAGGGAGGTCTTAGTTGCGAGTCCCGACCGTTACAGGATTTTCCACACTGGCTACAATATTATTATTATTATTCCATTACATCACGACTAAAGATCTTATGAGTCGGCTGAATATAAAATCTACTCCAGGTTGCAACCAGCTACCTAAGGAGCAGATTCGGTGACTATCAGTGCCTCTACAATACTTTACGCAAAATGTGGGCTGTTCCAAATAAAGCAATTTCTTGCACTTCCCAGTCTTTTGAATTACCTGGGAGTTTAGACAAGTTCTTACTCAAATTTTGCGGAACAAATCCCAGAGCTCCGATAACTATCGGGACGACCTGTGCTTTTACGCCCCACATTCGGCTGATCTCGATTTCCAAACTCTTGTATTTAAGACGTTTCTCTGCCTCCTTGGTAACGACGTTTTGATCGCAAGGTACAGCAACATCGATAAGTAAACACGATTTTTTGGCCAAATCCCGGATCACTATATCCGGTTTGTTTGCCGCTATCGTGCAATCAGTTTGAATTTGTTGGTCGTACAATATCGTACACAATCCAACAGACGTCACCGGTTTCGGTGAGTGTTCGTACCACTTGGGGCATGTGTTTGGAACTTCGAGGGCGGTACAGATCTGCCAGTGGAGGTAGCTACACACCCTGTCATGTCTTTTAAGGTATTCGGTCTTTGCTAGGATTGGACAAGCTGAGACAATACGATCAATGGTTTCTACTTGCTCCAGGCAAATGCGGCATTTGTCATCTTGGGAAATTTTGAGAACCGCTTTATCATAATGTCGTGTTCTCAAGGCCTGATCTTGGGCAGCTATTACAAGTGCTTCCGATTCTGGCTTCATCCTTCCCCTTTAAGCCACATAAATGATTGATCTTTATTGATCTGCACCTTGTCCATTCTTTTTAGGTATTGACCGTGGAGTGGTTTGTCTCTCCACGATTTCTTTAACATTTTTTGTGTCTCACACTTCATGTTTAGCAGCATCAGAAGTTCAGTGTCTGTGTTATTCGACGTGTCTTGCCTAGTTTTCTTCGCAATGTTTCTTGCTACACTAACAATGCCTCTGTTTCCCATTCTTCGGTCAGATTTCATGACCTGCCTCATTAGAGGGTCGTCTTGATGCCTGACTACATACTTACCCAACCCGACTATTGCGTTGTGCCAGGAGGCCTCAATTTGTCTGAGGCCTCTTCCTCCTTCCTTACGTGCCACATAAAGTCTATGTACATCAGCTCGAGGGTGGGAAACATGATGCATTGTCAGCAGTTTTCTGGTTTTTCGATCCATGGTGCGAATTTCTTGCTCAGTCCAGTCCACTAGTCCAAAACTGTATTCGGCTACAGGTACCGCCAAACTACCTATTGCAGATATTTTATTCCTGGAATTCAGAGCGGACTGCAGGACCAGTCTCACTCTTCTATAATACTCCCTACGAATTCTCTCTTTCATTCTGTCATTCGAGATGGTTTCACATTCTTCAATGCCCAGATATTTGTAAGTTTTACCTGGCTCAAGATATTGAATCACAGTGTGCGTATCAATTTCAATGTTCTCAGACGTTGCGAGTTTCCCTCTTTTTAAATTGATTTTTGCACACTTGTCAAGACCAAACTTCATGCAGATGTCATTGCTAAAGTCATTCACGACAGACAGCATTTGGGAGAGAATCGCTTCATTCTTGGCAAACACTTTCAGATCATCCATGTAAAACAAATGTGATACTGGCCTTTCATCACCATGGAGCTTAAAACCAAAGTCAGCTTGCGACAACTGTCTCGATAGTGGGATCAAACTAATGCAAAATTATTTATTATTATTTATTAATTATTATTATTATTTATTAATTATTATTATTATTTATTAATTATTATTATTATTTATTAATTATTATTATTATTACTATTATTATTACTATTATTATTATTATTATTGTCATCATCCAACTAAGATTCCATTAAGGGCAAGGGCCTCCTGCCATTTTGCAGGGAAAAGAATGAAGTGATAGGATGATGACGGGTGGAGGTGGTAGGATAATGATGACAGGTAAGATGGGCAGTAGGAGGTGATCGTGGCCTTTTTGAACCAATCTAGCATTCGCTTATGTCCGAGGGAAACCACAAAAAACCCGGTAAGGATGACCGGTAAGATCGAACCTCTCCACTGGGAAGTCAGTGCGCTAGGCACTCAGTCATTTCGATCGGTACTGGCTATATAATAAGGTCGAATTCAGCCGCTAGAGGAGAATTCTAGCGCCCGACTGCTCTTATTGGGAGTTTTCCATGTTTTTTCGCATCATCACCAGGCGAAAGTGCCCTAACAAGGATAAATGGGCGACAGACCGCGGGCGATCTTTTCTTCCTTTTCCTTGTCATACCCTCTCTCCTTACACACGCACACACACTAACATGCACTACATAATCACACGTGCCGGGAGGCCGGTCGGGAGCTTAGAGCTTGTGCTGGCTGGGACACTGCCCCGCTGGTGGGAGATACCTCGTTGAGGGGAAACCCGTTAGCTGACGATAAGTCAGCGCCGGATATCATCCAGTGGGGGAAGATCACCGCATTCCCCCTGATATAAAAGGCATGCACTACATTTATGGGAATAATGGCCATCGCAGTTGACGCGCTAGGAATCACCAGTCCATCAATCAACGAAGTAATCACGGACCACATGACAGGAATGGTCCCTGAGCTTAAGCGTATTTGCTTATACCGTTCCAATTAGAACAAAATTGTAAAGTTAAATACTTATTAAGCAAGATTATTTTAAACGACAGTATACTGAGATCCATTGCTTATGATGGTCATGAAGAATATGATGTGTGTGACATATATTACTGAGTGTGGGGAGAAATCTTACTTCATTCTGACCCAATTCTTCTGGTAGATGAAGCCAATGATGGTTTCCTGATGAGAATAGATGACGGTAGGGGTGATTTCGCTGGGTAAATTAAGATCAGAGAAAATTATCATAGATCGTTTAATACTTCAGAAATAATGAGTACTAGGATAAGCCATACCATACATTACCAAACCATGCCATACATTTCAAAAACAAGTACCCTTTACACGGTATACGTACCCTGATCCTTATCTCTGAGCCCTTGGACAATGTTCAACCGAGGCTGTCATTTTGTTCTCTTACGGGTCATAACACAATTAGTAAACAGACTAACTCATCCAAAAGTTGTGTACTGAACGTATTATTTTTGTACCAAATCGCTGTTTCAGTCAAGTGAGGTAACGTGTATGTAATCAAGATCAGCAAAACATACGCAAATGCGTTCACCGTTTTAGAGTATCAAGTTCTTTGAAATATGGTTCCGCTCAATTCCACGGAGCGTCGTTTTTACTCCTTTTCCTCTTCCCGTCGAACCCTGCGCTCCATTTCCATGAAACGCTCTCTTGCGTAGCGCCGTCTCTTACGTACCCTCTATCTCTCGCCTTCATCTCCCTAACCCGCATTGACACCCTGTCAGCGCAAAACCATTTCCCACCAACGCAGCTGCCTACAAATCTACCGCGACAGCAACACACTCACAAGGAAGTGAACAACAGTTCGTTTCATTATCAGTTGACCGTGTGAAAACAATGTTTCGGCATATTTTATTTTGATTTTTCAAGAGCTCATATAGTCAGTTTTCTTTAAAAAGCATAAGAGTCAAGAAAGCATATTTTAAAGGAGAGAAGTTAGAACTAGCTCTAACTGAAAATAACATTAGGAAGTCAGAACAAAAGCATTACTATAATAATACTAATTATTATTATTATTATTATTATTATTATTATTATTATTATTATTATTTTGGTCGCGAATTGGCCATCCTAGGACCACGCGAACGCGCCACTTGTACTCACCGAGGCCCAGTCATATTCTCGCGGGGGCAAGTGCACGTGACCTTTTCTGGGAGGATCAGCACTTCTATGCCGAATCCATTTCTACACGCAAGAGTTCTTAGCCCTGGAAGGATAATGTATGAGGAATATCGCGTAGGTAGGAATTTACGAAAGACTCATTGAAAGTGGTTCTATGACATTTTTAGCCTTAGACACTTGTCTATAGAAACCCTCTCAACTCTATTCACCAAAGATTTGATAGCCTCGGGAGGATGAAGTATGAGATATATCACGTAAGTAGGAATTTACGAAAGATTCAATTGATATGGCACCATGTCTCTTTTCACCCTAGACACTTCCCTATAGGAAACGGATCCCTTTCTTGCACATATTATCTGTAATTACGCGTCACCTCACGTTAGTGAATGTCAACTTGATCTGGTTTAAGTTTGAATTATGTTGAAACTGTATCTGCTTGAAGCTGTTCCTACTTCGAACTTTATCTACCCTATGTGGATAATACGAACATCAACTGGATAATTGGATCACTATCCGTAACATATTTGTATATACTAGGGGTCTCTGGCACAGTGAATCGTTTAACAAAATGACGTGCTTTAAAGGTACCCACGTGACTTGCATCGTCTGAAATATTCAACGAATTTTGCATAAGATTATAATACATTGAACTAGTTATAAACTGTGGCGGCAATATGGGTGACTAAGGATCATTATTCAAATGTCACATCCTCTCGATTTGCATTTGTACAACTACAGATACTCACTAACCTGATGTTTCATTATGGGGAAATAGAGGTTTGGTGGAAAATCGGTTTCCAATATAACTCCACTCTAGAATTTCACGCATGTCCGGGCGCATGCGCAGAGACTGAAAACTGGATTCGTGGCATATATGATGTAGTGTTGAACGCTGTGCAAAACCTCTCTGCTACGTTACCTTCGCCTCCCATTCGCCAGCGTTGGACCCCCTTTCTCCTTCCGGGACGCCGCCGCCGCTGAGACGTGGCGCAGCCGCTGAGAGGTTGGATACCGAGCATCTTCAAACGAAATTACGTGACCTGTGTAGTCTCAGATCTTAAAAGCACTTTGTATCATTTGTGGTGGCAGTGTGTACTGGTAATGCTCATTCATATAATGTCATATCCTCTTGATTCGCATTTCTTCAACCACAGCTACTCACCAACCTGATATTCCATCATGGTATAATAGCGGTTTGGTGCAGTATCGGTTTCCGATGTAACTCCACCCTACCGTTAAAGTTCGCACATGCCCGGGCGCATGCGCACAGACTATAAACTGTATTCGTGCCGTTTACTATATCGTGTTCACCGTGGTGCAAAACGTTCTCTGTTCTGTTAGAGCCCCTTCAAACGGCGCCACTCAGCAGCGCTTCCGAGTAACTCGCCTGCTGGCAATGCATTGGTTTAAATGGAGGTATTCGCGTAAGCGGCGTAGTCACGCTGCCGAGGCGCTCGGTGGCGGACTCGGCATCAGCAGCGCAGAGGAGCGTCTGCGCCACCGCCAGCAGAACACAGATCCAAATGATGGCGTTCACACTAGGCGTGCCACTGAACCGGCCTTCGCCTGCCGCCTGCCTTTTGGCCGCCCAAGGGCCCCTTCACTCGAGCGCTGCTTTGTATCGCGCGTCGTAGAAAAACACTGTATCTTATGCGAAACGCCACACGAGAGCATTGGTCATTCCCCATAAGACCCAGTGTTGATTTTCGACGCGCGTTATTTATCGCGCGTCAACGCAAAGCTCGTGTGACAGAGGCCTAGCAATACAGCGGTGTGACTCACGAAACCTACCTCTCTCGCGATCAGTGGCGGTCGACGATGGCTGTGTGTGAAGGGCTCTGCCGCATCTCGGTGGCCCCACCGTGTGGCTCCGTGTGAAGGAATCCTGAGAGTCCCTTCACACGCGCGGTTCCCATAAGCGGCAGAGCCCTTGCCACGCCGCCACCGCCACACGCAACACGAAGGGGGATAGGGTTCGCCTATCCGCCGACGAACGAAGGAATGCAGCAGGTGAAACGCCGCGACCGGTGGCGCACTGGGAAGACTACCGTTTAAAGGTGTGTTCTGCTACCGACGGCGCGTACGCTTTCCTGCGCTACTGGAAGCGGAAGTCCGCCGCCGAACGCCACAGCAGCGCGAACCGCACGTGGGAAGACCTCCATTTAAACCAATGTTTTGCTTCAACCAGCCGTGGCGTTCGGAAGCGCGCTGCAGTGGGAACGTGCGAAGGGACCCTTACCTTCTTCCAATTGTCAGCGTCGGCTGCCCTCGCGCCAGCTTCCCTTTCCGGGGCGCCGCCTCCGCCGCCGCCGCCCAGAGGATGTGGCGCTGCCAGACTCCCGCGGGCGCAACAGGTTGCTATGGAGACCGCCAGCAGCGGCTGCGGCGGATGTGTGAGGTTCCCTCCATCGCAACCAGTGAAACGGAAATGTGAGCGACCGAGTCGAAGGCACGCGGCGAGAAGGACGGAGGATAGGGAACACTCGACGGGAGGAGGCAGAGCGACGGAGATAACGATCGGCGCCCGGACGCATCCCGGGAGAAAGGGAAAGGCGAAGTAGCGGCGACAAAGGAATGGAATGTGTGCAACAGACGGAAGGCAGTTGGAAAAAACGTTGGAAAACTGGACGACGGGATTGATATTTTGGAGAACGTTTATGTAAAGGTGACGAATCGAAAAAGGAATTAAAATGGGTGGTTTTTAAAATAGGAGATCTCAAAGGAAAAGTGAAGAAGTTAAATGAGAAAAAATTACTTTAAGAACTGTGGAGGAAAATTCAGTAAAATTTGAAAACATGGCAAGGCATTGAAACTTTTACACTTACCAATTGTAAGGGAGAGTAAGGTACACAAGATATTGACCTGAAAGATGTCCAAGTGTTAGGGAAAAAGGATTGATGGAAATCGGCTTGCCTGGTGTATTTTATTATATTGAAGCTTTTAGAACTTCATTTTTTGCAAAATATTTCCCTTCTTAAAGAAACATTTCTAGATTTGCGTCTTGAGTATTAGCAACAATTTCGTATTCCTGCTCTACGATACAAAATTCCTATCATTCACAACTTCAAATAATAAAAACTAGTTGGTAATGTAGAAACTAGTCTGTCGTAAGAGTCGTAACGTGTCTTTCAATAATTAATAACGTTCTCAAGTGAATGTCTCCCCTTTAGAAAACAACAGAAACTTCTTTGATATTTCAAAACTACAGATATTATATCCGATAATAACATAAGTGTACAAAAGATATTATAGTTAAATCTGGATACATTACAATATTACAATTTTCATTCTACGTTAACGGTTTAACAGTTCTCATTTATATGCCAAAATGAGATTCAGAATTTCAGTGGATTGTTCAATAGAATTCTATTAATTTTCTGAACCGCAAACTCATGATTGAAGTTTTCAAACAACTTCCGCGCCAATATAATTCAAATAACCCCACTAGAGTGCTGCTATTCCACAAATGCTGGCAATATAACGAAAGAAATAGATTATATTTTTGTCGTGTGTTACTTCATAGAAACGTTTTCAATGTTAAAACACATTGGATTCAAGAATCTATCAGAAATGCATCTGTTGTGGGCCTCAATACCTTCAGTATTACGTCTTCACGTTGATCTTTTCACATCTCTAGATTCTAGGACTTCAGTGTTGAAAGATTTTCGCGTCTTTATTACTTAAACATGGCATCTAGTATTTTGTGACGACAGAGGTTGCATTTGCAATTAAAAATTCGCAAGTAAAGATTCACGTTCCGAGAGGTTTGCGCATCAAGCCCACCCAGTGGGTCTAAAGCGACCACTGCCTCAAGAATTCTAGAAGGCAGTTGCTGAAGTCTGCGGTCATTTTCATAGTTTCCTAAAATCAATTCTGACGAATGTCGGAATAGTAGGCAAAACAAGTGAACCACAGAGCTCGCGTAGCCCTTACTTCGCCATTTTTAGGGTCGGGAGCTGATCTGATCATCCATTCTCACAGAGTTGATTTCCCATAATGCAAACTATCTTCGCCGGGTGCAGGAGATAAGGGAAACAGCAAAAAGCTGAGATTTCCAGAAAAAAATGCATCTATATTCTCTCCATCTTGTGCGACTATCAGCTGATGATAACTTCTGTTCTTCATCAAAACTATTAGAACACTAAATCTTATACTTCTTTTTACCCACTTAAAATCAATATTGACTTCTAAGATCCGTGAATACAAACATCTGTAGCTCGGGTTGTGGAATAAAAAAATACCATGATTTAACAAAGCATTAAAAAGTCTTTAAAACCATTGAAAATCAAATTTAAACATTTACTACTTCGAAAAATGTAAAATTAAGTCTAAATACGCAGTAATAGGTCTTAATTCACCTCTCTGCTCTTTGGATGCTAACTGTATTTCTTCAAAGTTTTGCTAGTATAATTAAATTTAAGAACAAATCTGGAAGAAAATAAAATAACATTCGCTACTGCTTGAATATGAAGATAAATAAAATACCACGTAAAACATACTAATAAAATGTCTTAATTTCGCGACAATGTGTAATAACGACATTAATATTACTATTATTACTATTATTATTATTATTATCATTGTTATTATTATTATCGTTATCATCATTATAAAGACAAATACACACGTCACCAAATCATATTTATCAAAGCCTTTTTATTAGGTATTCGTGGCTATTTTACTCCCATTAATAATTTATGAGAGTAACGTTACATTGCGAAAACGGGTGGCGAGTTGCACTGGGAAAATAATTTTTGCACTGTTCTTATTGTAACGAAAACAACAGCATTCTCCATAGACTTGCAAATATTCACATTAACGTTGAAATCCTTCAAACTTTGAACAGTATCTTGGGAATTATCTCGGTGCTAGAGATAATAAAAATGATTTCCACATATCACTGTCTTTTGAACTTTCAACGAGGGGAGCACACTTTGAGATATTCTGAACATATTTCTTTTGAAGATTTATCGCATTTGTTAGGGCTATTGATCATGATCATGTTGACTTGCCTATTTCGTATTTCAACCGCAGCCAAATGAGTTCGGTTATGAGGGGCCATTTGTTCTGTGAGAATTGTGCTGTTCGGAAGGTGGTATTCCTCTCTTTCGAGAACAATGTCAAGGAACATTATGTTCTGTTAACTTTTATCATATTACTCTAGATATTATTATTTTTATTAAATGCAAAACTTGGTATACCTTTAGGCAAATTGACGAGTGAGTTTATTATGCAACATATTTTTTGCGAAGTTACGGGCAAATTTGCACTACATTTGACACCAAGTATATACACCCTTTATTAGACGTTGCAGGCTCCATTAAATACTTTCAGTAGACCTTTCTTTTATAATTCGGTAAGTTTTGCAATTATTTCCAATCTCCCCAAAACAACTACATAAAATCCGCATTTAAATTCCAGGTGTAGTCATAAGAGATCACTTAATTCTGGCAACGGAAGAGATGTTAAGACGTTCAAGCAGAGTGCCAGGCAGAGCGTATTTCAGCTCCCTGCGAAGCCTCCATGCGAAACAAACTGCCTCGTGTTTGCTCTCCCGCGTGCGGTAGTGGGAAACCGCCCAGTCTTCCGGGTAATGAAATATGAACGAGAAGGGGAAGAAACGGTGCGTGTAGTGGCTATGAAGAAGAGTAGGCGTAAGAAGTGTCTAAGGAAGAGGCGAAGGAGGAGGAGAAGGACAAGGATGTGACGGAAGATGATGTGCCGCAGGAGGAGAATATTATGAAGGAGCAGAAAGAAGAGTGGGCGAATGAGGTAGTAGAGAAGGAGGAGGAAGTGTAACATTTGAGTATTTGTGTAAACTCCCACATAGAAATGTCACCGCAAGTGCCTCTGACCGAGAGTTCCTAGGCTCGAGTCCCGACGACGGCAGGATTTTCCACACTAGCGTGTCAGCTAGGTCGAATTAGCTAGTCGCTGTCTGCAGGAGAATTATAGCGGCCGGCTGCTCTGATCGGTACTTTTCCGTATTTTTTCCGGTCAACACTAGACGAATGCCGGAACAGTACCCTAACAAAAGAGCCACGAACCGGCCGCGATTTTTCCTTGCTTTTTCTTGTCCTATTTCACTCTTTTCACACACTAACAAGCACTACACTACCACACATGCCAGGAGACCGGTCGGGGGCTTAGAGCTTATTCTGTCTGGGACGATGCCCTCCTGATGGGGGATACCTGGTTGGGGAAAACCCCGCTAGTCGTTGGGAGGTCGGCGCCGGTTCTCGCCATCACCCGATGAAAAAACACTACACTTACGAGAGTAATGACCTCAGTAGTTGACGCGCACGGAATCACTACCAATCAATCACATGGAAATGGAAGTAGGTAGGAGGCTTTAAGCCACCTAAACCTAAGTAGCTTAAATTCCAGAATTGGGGGCCGAGTGACGGTGGTGGCTTGCGTGCCACTCGCCTTTCACTAGACTAGTTCCGATCGTCCCCATGCACCCCGCCTCCGCGGACGACTCGACAAACAGCGGGCGCTGGGCCATGCGGAGTGTGCCGCCCACTTAAGCACTCCTGGTGCAGATGATCGGCCGTATTAACTGATTTGAGAGAAAGAGAATGAGAGATGGCATAGTAAGAAAAATACTTGGTAGAAAGACTTTGTTGGACAAGGGATCATAATGATTAATATACCATGATAAAATACCATGTTGAATATAAATATATCAAGGAAATTAATTGTATTAAGCTGACGTTTATAAGAAGCCGTACATGTATAAAATGTATAAAAGTTTGGGAAGGATGAAGAATAAGATTATCAAAGATAAATGAAATTACAGGTAGTAAACACGGAAGTTGTGGAATCCTATGAATTGCTACCCAGGAAAAGAAAAAGGAGGACGAAGAGAAATTTAGGTAGGAGGAGGAAATGTAGGTGAAGAGGAGGAGGAATTGTAGGTGAAGAGGAGGAGGAAATGCAGGTGAAGAGGAGGATGAGTAGGAAACGGAGGTGGAGTAGGAAATGGAGGTGGAAAAGGAGGAAGAGTAGGAAATAGAAGAGGAGAAAATGGAGATGGAAATGGAGGAAGAAAAAAAGGATGAGGAAATGGAGGAGGAGGACGAAATGGTGGTGCGGGAGAAGGAAGAGGAGGAAATGGTGACGCGGGAGGAGAAGGAAGAGGAGGACGAAGAGCACGAAGAGGACGAAGAGCACGAAGAGGAAGAAGAGGACGAAGAGGAAGAGAAGAAGGAAGAAGAAGAGGAGAGAGGAAGAAGAAGAGGAGGAGGAGAGAGAAGAAAGAGAGAAGAAAAGGAGGAGGAGGAAGAAGAGGAGGAGGAGGAAGAAGAGGAGGAGGAGGAAGAAGAGGAGGAGGAGGAAGAAGAGGAGGAGGAGGAAGAAGAGGAGGAGGAGGAAGAAGAGGAGGAGGAAGAAGAGGAGGAGGAAGAAGAAGAGGAGGAGGAAGAAGAAGAAGAGGAGGAAGAAGAAGAAGAGGAGGAGGAAGAAGAAGAGGAGGAGGAGGAAGAAGAAGAAGAGGAGGAGGAGGAAGAAGAAGAAGAAGAAGAGAAGGAAGTGGAAGTGGAGGAGGAATCGAAAATGAAGGAGGACGAGTAGAAGGAGGCGGAGAGGTGGAGCAAAAGGCATAAGGAGTGGGCGGAGGCGGGGCGGGGGCGGGGAGGTCGCCGGCGAGTGCCCTCTGCTGGAGAGCCTCGTGGGCAAACAATGCCTGGAAGTCACGTTGCACTTTGCCCCTCGCGTTTCGCTGGCCAAGGCAAAGGGCGGCGAGTGAGGGCGAGGGAGCGGGGGTGCGGTGATGTGGAAGCCCGCCCGTTCCAAAAGCGGAACAATCACCGCCAGCCACGGTAATTGAAAGTGACGGCCGTCTGTCAAGAAATGTAACGTAGTTATCTGCATAATTAGTTACCTTTTAGACGCATATTTGATTAACATTTATATCCATTTTTATGCTATTCCGATGAAATAATTATTTTAACGAGCACGTGCAGTTGAAACACAGGTTGGTAATTAAATGACTTCCGAGAAGCAGCGAAATAAAATACTAGCTCTTCATAATTAAGTAATGAAAAAAGAAAATAAACAAAATTGGGAATGTGGAGTAAATCAAAAAATTTCAAGTTAAAAAGTTGAAAATTGGAGAAATTCCTGATTCAAAGTACATAGATCTGATGTAACGCATTTCATCAGCGAGGTGTACAGGAATGTACATTTCAGAACACCTTCCAATGGACAATGTGCTTTCGAGAGAATGTTTTCTAATTGGCTTTTTTATAAATTAATACGCTTTCATATATCAGATATAGTTAATATAGGGAACTAAACTAAAGTGACTTTTATTTGTGAGAAATCTTCTATTTAAAACGATTGAAAATTAATACAAGTTCGTTCTGGAATGAAATTTGCTTTGAATTAAAATTTGCGCATTTTACTGGAAGATCAATAGACCAACCGTGAGCATATTGTGAGAGAATGTTATGGAAGAAATATCATTTGAAAAAAAGTACTTTACTTTGAGCCCCGAATGCTGCATCGTGAAATAATCAAGTGAAAAATATATAATGTGAGATTATATCTATATAAATTGACTCCACATTACAATTTCATTTTATATTCGTGATACTTCGGGCGAGACTGAGTACTTATTGATTTTGTGCATTTTAACGGCTGGGGACATTTGTCCCGTACGTTTGAGCGTTAGATCCGCGCGCCGATCTACAGGTGGGCTTGCGGGATCCCCCCCCCCCATTCAGTTATCTCACCATAGGAGACACTGCCCCAGCCGGGACAAGTTCTAAGCTCACGCCTTATCTCCGACATGTGGTAGGTACACAACATTGCAAGTAAGTGTGTGTCTACATGCATGTGTAAGAGGGAAGGAAGGGTCAAGCAAGAGGAAATAGTACTCTCTACGTAATAATGGTACTTTTGTGGAAGTACAGCTCCGCTGTTTACGCGACTTTGAACTCAAAAACACGAAAAAACACCAGTAAGAGCAGCCGCCCTCAACAATTGCCTTCCAGATGATGTTGACACCCGAGCCAGCTACATAATTATATACAGCATATAATGTGAAAATCCGCCACCACAGGTCTTCTCGGTCAACGGTGCTTCAGATGCAACGGTGTAGCTCCTGAGTTATCGCATCCATCATCCTTCAGAATTGGAACAAATACGTCAGTCCAGAGGTTCACAACGGAGTCGATGAAATTTTGAAGCGGGTCAATAATCTTCAAGAGATCAATTGGGCGTAAATAGCCGAAATATGAATCGGTGCCTTGTCGGTAAAATCAAATACATTGATTACAAAAAACATAATAATGAATTTAATTAACTGTTTTCTGATATAAAGCACCAAAACGTATAATAATAGATGATCAATTTTCTATACTCTATCGCGTAACAAAAAAAGAAAGTACTCTCAGCAATACGCACTGAAAAAGGTAATGGCCAGTTCTTAAAGAGCACTCAACATTTTGTAACCATTGCATTTCAATGAAGATTAGAAAGTCAGCTACTCAAAAGCGAAAACACCTCTGATAATTGAAAAACCAAATATTTACGAGAATATTGGGAATGGAATTGTTATCTTTGAGGGAATTATGTGCAATTCTTTGTGTCATGATTGTGGATGCTACACATTAGAGAGAAAACGTCAGAGGGTCGATGAAGCAAACCTCATAAAAGGATTGATGAAGGAAAAGGGTTGGGAATCTCTGTACTGGTCCTATTCCGTAAAAGAAAGTTGTGGTCGCCCTACTTCGTCGTCCAAACGAGAGCCGGGGTCAAACGCCACGATAGATAGAGATAGGGCGCGGAACGGTGGCGGGGAAGCACTAGTCCACTCGTGATGTACTCTCGCACAACTACGTTGCACTTATCTCTACAGACAGGTGGAGCTAAACGCGAATAAAATAAATATGCTTTCTTCAGAACGGCACCCCGCAAAAGCAAAGATAAATTCACATAAACTTCATCCCACACATAGCAACATTAGTCCTGACTGCCTGAGTTATTATGACTTAGCTTTTTTTCATTTATTGACTCATGCGTTATTTAAGTCTTTATTATTTATGTGTGCTAGGAGTAGAATAATAAAAAAGAATATTAGTGTAAATAATCAACATAATGGGTTAGGAGAGGTTTGAAGTGTGGCACACCTGAGTGCGGCACCCCCGAAAAGAAAGGGTAATGAGTCGTCTCCTATATTATTTCAGTAATATACATACTTTCTGCGGTTCTCACAGACAACCAATCTTTATAAATAAGATCTGTAAAGAGAGAGAATTTCACGGAGACGTGACGAATTGCGAGTTTGACTTTAATAATATGAAGGATTTGCTAAAAAATGCATCTAAATATTCTTATCAGATGCAAACCGCAACACACGGCCGCATTTGTTAACCTGTGTTGTTAAATCATTTCAAAACAAAGCAATTTATGACTTTAAAGAATAAAATTTTGAGGCCAAAGGCATCAAAGTAACATTCCCCACTCCATAATCTAGAGGACGAGATTTTCTTGAGAACATTCTATTATATTTTTGCTGGTTCGACGCTTCTATGTTCTACCCTACCTATTCAAAACCTGTAGAATCTGCATTTGTATATGAAATTACTAGTTACTTGATATTCTATGCGATTGAATTACACGGGTGTACCTCTTTGCTCGATAATAAAGTTAAATAAGAATAGTTTGTATTGACAAGGGTTTATTGTATTATTATCAATTACAAAGAGATACAAAACAAGTGCCAGAAGATAAGAGGGTCTTGAAGAAAAATATATATTACAGGTTAATATGGAGATGGCAAAATAGAGAAGAGGGTGGGGTTTAACATGCGAGAGTTCTCTACGCTAGTAAAACTTAATTATATTAATCAATGATGTACCGAGAATAAGTATTAATGACTTAGTAACCAGTGGTCAAATTGAAATAATATAATACATTAACAAAATACATATACAATATATTGGAATTCAATTATCAAGGTGAAGGAGATACAATAATTAATAGAGCTACAATTTGGTGAAATGCATATTAAATAGTACGGATTTCTCTGTATTTCCACGGCCAACATCACAAAAAGTGTTGAATTCGCGAGCACTGTTGCACACTTCATTTGCTATACAAGTAACCACAGTGAACTCATTGGTATGTTCTTGTTCAACAAAACGTTAATCGTAATACAAAAAATGATTAGGACTCCAATAAAGAAAAATAGTAATTACGTAGATTAGGTTATCAGTTTCGGTTAATCCAAATTTCAAGCAAGTTTAACATAAGATTATTATTTGTATAACTTGTCATATGAAACAAAATCAACACGCTGTAATATTGTAACGGAGACTGGATATTTTTTGACCGAAAGATAAGTTTTAAGTAGATTTGTCGTGAAAATTTTGTAGTTATATTCAAACACGTTAGCAAGAAAAAAAAATTATTTTGAAACTTCTACCGGGTATGAGATCCTTTAATATATTGTACCACTTCACGGAAAGTGTACTCAAGTACCTTCTACATTCACGTATTGCGTGCGATTTACGCGGAATGAAGCTTTATTGAGGAAACAAAAATAACATGTGCGTGTGTATGTTAATGCTCTCGAGATTAAGTTAAGTTCCCTTGTCATTCCCACGAAACATACATTTTGAATGAGTTTGAAGCAGCGGTTAGGAGATGAAAATCTGCAGAAAAATTGAAATTTCCAAATCACTGATGTTAAATAATTAACATTCCAATATGTAATCACTATACACGCCTCAAATTCACGTTATCATGATAGAAATATACTTGTTTTTTAGACAAGCATACTTTTTTATCTTCCGGGGTTAGGAATACCAATAATTGGATTTTAGTGCAACAACAAAATTTATTTTATCACTTTACAGTTACCAACTTCACCAGAATAAATATGATGCTAGACAAACATTTTCCTTCAAATTTCACGAAGCAATTAAATATAGGTACATGCAAGTGACGAAACACCTCTTAAAGCATTTAGTTGATGGCAGAAAGTAAAAATTAAAATATTACGTAACAAGTAACATAACCAATACGTTAACACATTAGCATGAGTGAATGCGTTCGCCACGCCGCTGCGCCACGAGTGCTTTCGCCAGCCGAAGGCTTCGTTACCTGCCTGAAACGGTGTCCGCTGAGGCCGAACGAACCGCAACAGCAGCAGCCACCCGACGGCACGAACGACGAGACGACGAGAGACGAGCCGCCGGCGCCGAGCACGCTGCGCTGTTGGACAGCGAGTGCCCCGCAGCGCCGATCCCAGATCGCCGCCTCCGCCCCTTCCCCCCGCCCCCTCCCTGCTCTCCGACGGGCGAGGAGCGCCTGCGCGACTGAATGGAGCGACCGGCGCGGCGCGGCCCGCCGCCCCCGCCCCCATCACCCCCCCTATACACGCCATCCCATTCACTCGCAGCTCCCCATCGCACGGATTGGAATGGTGTTTTAAAGGGCCCGTGCACGCTTGAGATACGGGGTAGTTTTGCCCGTCCGGGTTTACGCGACTCACCGCGCTTACACGCATCCACAAGGCTCTCGCAGAAGGGCGGTTTTGTCTCGTGAGGCTGACCGCGATTTGTTTCACAGCTCAGTGGCTGTGTCTCTACAGCAAGTTACTCCCGGCCCCATCCGTTGCACGGTTTTGTTCTAACGAGTGCGTGTCACTAGCTGCACTGTAGGCAGCTCTTCTCGGAACGGGATAACAGACCACACATGCATTCAGGATGTGAGTGATTGCGAAGGCGTGTTCCGAAGAAATCAGGGGCCGATGGATTTCGTTCGATAGTTGTGGCCACAGACGCCCGTGCTTTCCCAGACTGGGAAAACATGTCCAATAAAACTATCACGTACGAGTATTCCGAGCGTGTGTGGCCCGCTTTGCGTTCCGTCTAAATTGCTATTTTTTCCTAAACGTAATCAAATTGAGATTTTAATTGCTAAAGTGCTCCTTTAATTCCAGCGAAATCACAGTTTTACCGTAATACTATCTAAACATCATCAGTAGTCTTTACGTAACTACGTACGTATGTGGAAATATCAAGATTGCCTTTCTCTTGAAATGTTGGGCTTAACATTCCTGAGAAACTACAGAAACAGTAATATTTGTACGAATCTGATTTAATTTTGAAGTACGTGAGTGAAATATACTACAAAATGATTTTTACTATCTACCATTCCTACATTGGATGAAATTTTCATTTTCTTCATAAATCATTTTCCATTTTTCTGGCAACAATTTTGATACCCTATATACTCCTTCACATCGGGCCGAGTGCTCGTAGGAATACTATCGTTCTATCAATGGTTAAGTCGTGTTACAGTGAAAGTTTGCTGCGAAAAGTGGTAAATACGTCTGGGGGTTTCTAAAGTTCCTCTGTTGCCAACAAACCATAACTATTCCTTTATTAATTAATTAATTAATTAATTAATGTACGTTGCAAGCTACTGTTCATGTGTTAATGGTGACATGAAAATACATGCTGCGGCTTCAACTTAATCATGAAGACAGCCATGCAATCCAATTGCAATTCATAGGAATCAGTGCATAGTAATAATAATAAATAATAATTTCTTTATAGGCTTTAACCTCAGTTGTACGACAGGATACAATTATGGAAATAAAATGAGATTGTCGAATGCCAACAACAGCAATATAAACTCATCATTAGCCACTATCAGGAACAAATAAATTAACAGCAACAACAAATACAGCAACATAAACTTTAAATGCAGCAACGGCAGGAACAAATAAAACTACAAAACAGCTACTGCGTAAAAACAACAGCAACCTCAACTGCACGTCGCTTCCTTCTCAGGCAATAATCACAATGACAGAATCCTCGTCCACCATGTTCCCAACAAATGCTTTTTACTCCAAGCATCATCTATGGAGATCAAGACTAATAAATACAAAAGGAAGATATTCTATAAAGCTTTCACCAAAACCGTGGTAACTATTTCAACTGATAAGCCTACAGTACTGACCTACAGATTACCGCAAAAATTCCTGACATACTCGATGTATTGCGAAGTATTTGGCGACGTCGCAGCGTACACCGGAACCCTCCGGGCACACACATTAACTCCTTAGCGCAGTCACTCCTTCCGAGCATTTTGTCATGCGCATATGTCCGCGCTGGCCGGCCCAGTCACCCTACAGCCCCCATAAAGGGCTTCGCAGGCTCACAAAGACACGTCCCCAGTGGGCCCTCTCTGCGAGTCGCCCTTCAAGACGAGAGCGAGCCTTTCCATCACCCCGCCTCATTCTTTGCCCCGGCGATTGTCGGATTGAGCACCGGAACAGTCCCGTTAGGGAAGTCGGTGGACACTTAGCCTGTTAATCCATGAGCAGGCACCATAAAATAATCAGCGAGACAGCGGACAGCAGGCGCTGTCGCGCCACCTCCCAGATCACCACAACCCATGGTCGCACAAAGGCGACCAATTAACAGCGCTGCAAAGTAGGTCGCCAAGCTTAGGGATTGCCTGGGTCCAATCCACGGAAAAGACCAGTGGACATTTCGCAGTCAGACGAAATAGCAAATTAAATTTAAAGTATTACGTACGTGACAGAGCAACGGGCTTTTCTAAAGGGGAGGGGATAAGAAACGAGGGAGCCACAGGCAGGGAAGCGAAAATACACTGGATATAAGAACTTTGAGACACAGACGTAATTTGGTGACGAGATGTTGAGTAGAGTAGGCGGACTTCGTGTTGCGTTTTGGGAGAGACAGATCAGAACTGACCAGTGTAAGTAATAACTTAGCAGATCAGTGCGGACGCGGCTGGTCATTACCTGTCCGCCTAGACAATTTGACCGCCCACCATCTGTCAAAACCGGGATTAATTCCGTTCGACGAACCAGGCGGACTGACACCCGAAATACTCTTAAAAGTGTGCGCAGCCCGAGATATCGGCTGCTTGGACACGGGGAAGTGTCATATGACAGCCACGCTTGGCGCATCAACGTCGAGATTCTTCACCACGAGAATGGTTGCGGGCAGCTGCTAATTCCTGGGCGCGAGGGACGGGAGCACGAGGTTCCTGCCAGATTGGAGGCCTTCTGTCAGTAGAGCTCTGCCGTGACGTCACAACCGGAACTGCCCTGATAAGGGCCCGAGTACGTGCAATCCCACGGAAGCGAGGTTACCAAATGATTATCATGCGTATTTGTCCATTTCCATAAAAAACTAAGCAACATTTCTGGACTAGAGAATATAAAATAGGAGTGGTCAATTGAACATTTGTATTCTAGGTTTCTTGGTTTGAATAAACGAGTTCTCGCCATTTAGACGGATTACATTAAAAAAAAGCTCCAACAGTGTATCATTTAAGTAGTAGATTAGTAAGCATACTTCATTCCTTCCGCTCAGAGCGCCCATCCCTGGGGTTCTCAATGTCCGAGCCGGATGGCAGATAAGTTACCCCTTGCCTTGCGCCTACTAAATAAATTTAGCGTGTATAACCTGAAATCCACGGCTTCCCGATGCACTCCGTGTGTGACGATAACCCTCTCTTTGTGATGGCTTGTCACCGGATCGTATATTTGTAATTAAAAGTGCCTATAAGAAATACACTGAAGTTCAGTCATCTCTTGATCTCTCGTCAGATCACTCTCCAATATAATTAACGATCAGTTCTCGTATAATCAGAAAAGCAAATTAACCATTCCTCAGTAATAGTAAAACGATCTGGGACATATTTAAGTTCTTCAGTTTTACGATGCTAAAACAAAAACAGTGCATGAAGCGAGCTCTTGCAGAACAATTATAGCGTTTTCCATTCGTTGCACTGAAACCCACCCTAGTGCAGGGCAAATACGTCATCGCTCCGCAACAGTGCTGCCCCACACGCATGAAGGGCAGTCGTGGGGCAGCCACGAATGAATCGTATTTCGGAACTGAGTCAGTGCGTGTACGCTACGCAATGAGATTATAGACAGCTGTTCTTGGTCTGACACACTGACATAACTCAAAAAAATAAGAATTTTGGAATTGTGATCGTTGTTATAATTTTATAATAATTATTGTTATTATTTTAACACATCTTGTACGAAGTCTTTTGGTAATTGTTTACTCCTTAATTCATAGACTATTATTAACGTGTGATTCTTTATTTAAAGACTATCGAAAACTTCAAAAGCTCATTTCTCGAGATTTGCCAGTGATTGATTTCGAACACAGTGCACTACATTTCGAACCAAAAGGCTTCTGCAGAATTATTTGGTACATTGAAAACTATTAAAATATGAATATGAGCATTTCCGCTTGCGCATGCAAGAAACTCTTCTTGGCACATTATATATTTAATGATTTTGTAAGGGTGTAGGTTTGTTTACTGAATAACACTGGATTTGTTAACATGCAGTACTTCTCGGTTGAATTTTACGAAAACACAAACTGATTTTCCGAACTTCGAGTATGTCACAGTTATTTTAAAGCATTTCTTGTAAAACATGGTATACTCCATCATTCAAAGTGTCCCTGTGTGAGAGGAGATCCTCAATTGCCTTACTATTTCACCACGAATCCAAATCAACATTCATAACTTCCGTACCTAACCTCAAAATGGCCCAGTGCAATGGACTGCACCGTCGAGCTCGTCAGTGCAGGTTAGGGCGCCCCCGAGTGCACACTGGTTCCGTGTCATTGTGCGAATGGAACATAGGCTTCTCTGCACTGGTGCGCCCTAGCGGCCGATTGGAAACACGAAAGCTGCCCTGAGTGTGCACTGAGTGCGCACCAGTGCGGCGAATGGAAAACGCTATTAGTCTTCTGTCTGTCCTTTCAAAAGCATTTGACAAGTTGCAACTAGTGCGTATCCACCCCTTTCTGATACAAGAAAACTCATCCCGGCACTTCTGTTTGGTTTCAGGAGGCTTCATTCTACCATCAAACAAGGGCACAGAGTAGTGGATTTAATTAATACAACCCTAGAAAAAATGCGAATCGATCTTCTTAGAAGCAAAACAAACATTTGAGAAAGTATGACATACAGGCCTTCTGTACAAGATCAAATCATTGGTTCCATATCTATTCTTCATATTGCACAAATCATTCATATTCAGACAGAATGTTGCAAGTAAAATGAATAGAACTTTCTGCACTATTTCACATGTTGACAGGAATACAAGGGAGTATTTTGGTCCCATTAGATATCTACTGTACTCTGCCGATCTACTGACACCTGCAACGTAAGGATAGCAAACATTCGCGGACGATTCGGCTACTTTAGCAATTCATGCAGACCCGTACAAAACCTTAATCATTCTACAAGACAACTGAAACAAAATGAACTGGTTCAAAAAATAAAGAATTAAAATTAATGAATTGAAATACGTACTCACAACCTTTACTTTCTGAAGAATAATACACCCTTCAATCAAAATAATAATATTGAAGTTCCTAAAAGTGACACTGCAAAATACCTTGGACTGACAGCGTGGACGGTTAAACTGGAAAATCTATAAACAGAAGAAGAGGAGGCAACTAGAGTTGAAATTACGACTGAAATGGATATTATGTAAGTAGTCACACCTGACTCCGCAAAATAAGATCCTTATATGTAAAGTAATTTTGAAACCAAACTGGACATATGGAATTCAGCTATGAGGTACTGCGAGCAACTATAATATTGAAATAATTTAGTTTTCAATCTCAAACTCTACGAACAATTGCTAAAGAAAGTTGATTTGTGTCCAATTATTTTATCAACATTCTGTTTTGTTTTATTTTGTTGATAAACAGTAAAAAGTGTATGTGACGTATGGGGAAGAAGTACAATTTGTGCACGTATTTTTGAATCCCTTCCCCAACTTTTAACCCTAAATAATTGAATGATGAATACAAATACCAACGAAGCAAAGTTATTAACAATTGAATAGACATTCTCGCTTCCGTGTTACAGAAAATTGTTTGCATTGGTAAATGAATTACAAAAGTGAGTGGATAGTATTTTAAAGAAGTAGTAACCCACACCCCCGGCTCTACTCCCACCACAACTTGCAAAATTAGAGAGAAACTAAACCTGCGCAGAGTGAAGCTACATTTATATTCAGTGAGAAAAACAAGGGGCCTTCTCAGCATTCACTTAATAGATCAGGGAAACTCTCCAAAACAGAGCAACATGGAGGTCATTGAGCCAGAAGATGAAGTACATACTTGTAGATAAATTAAGTATTTAAAAAAAATATTGTATACAAATGTAAAGTAATACTTATTGATGAATGTTAACAGGGGCGTAGCGTCCATGGATGTGGATGATGTGTTACATATCCTGACAATATCAGCTATTTTTATTTTAAAATTATTGTAAATTGTCCATTTGTTATTTTCTTTTTCTACTACAAAATATTTCATTATATTTCAAACATTGCGCCCGTTCAGAATTCGATTCTTCACAAGGATGAAAGAATCGATATGAAATGCCGCCTAGCTTCGCGGTGAGTCAGATGCACAGTGACCCATTACATCCAAGGTGCCTACGAGAAACGTTGTCGTTTTACGAAACTTTAATGTTCTCTTCGGTGTTTGTAAGAGAACGAGATTAATTAATTAACATTGTCGTTTAATTAAAGTTTTATTACCTTATTTTAATGCATTTAGAAACTATATATTTGTAGCCAATTTAGGGTAGGGATTGTGCTGGTTGAATGCACAAGGGTATGTGACTGTGCAATCCACATCTGTGGCCTGGAATGGCGAGTACAACTAGCGCCCTCTGGAATACTATAAGTATACTAATAATATTCTAGAGGGCGCTGGTACAACGCGATCCAAAGTGCCTACATAATTATGGAGTCGTAGTTTTGTGCCGTGGACAAATTATAGTACGTGAGAAACAGTTAAAACTATTTGAAACAAATATGAGAGGGTAGAACTTTATTTAAACAGCCAACACAGGCTATGTTGAGCAATCCAATAGTGATATAAGGGAAAATAGGGAAATTTTGTCACACTTCATTCGATTTGTATTCTTTTTTGGGAGAGAAGGGCTTGTGTTTTCTAGCCATAACGAAAATATGGGATCATCAAATATAGACAATTTCATGGAATATATAAGTGAAATAATGAAATATGATAAAACTGACAAGGTTGATATGGAAAATTCCAGAGTTTCATGCAATCTCGCCAGAAATTCAGATTGATTGGATTTCAAGTGTGAGCATGGTAATATCCCATGAAATTAAAAATGAAATTTCTAAAGCCTCTTTTGTCTCCTCGATACTGGATGAAACCCTTGATGGAAACAGCAAAGGACAACTGTCAACTGTTTTTCATTACGTGTCTGTAAATTGATTGATTTTCTCTTTCCTATTATATTTTTATTATAGATCCTTGTTTTCCATTTTATAAATGACAGTTCTAATGGGTTCGAAATGAATGAATTGGACAGTTTTAAAAAGCATTGGGTTTGTTAGTGCTCTTATTATTAAAGTATGAGGACACATTTATATTTTGCTAGGTTGTGAACTTCAGTCAAGTTTTTCTAATTTCAATCAATAAACTACATGAAGTACGTGAGCCATCATTTCTTTTACTGGATCGGTTTTTATTTTAAATATACAAATTATTTGTGTGCTCTAATTGACCAAAGTGACAGAAATGGTATTGGTGAATGTGAAATATTTAAGAGTTTTAAATTATTTTCTCATTTCTCGAGTTACATACCCTAAGCCAAAATTCAGGCTACGCCACTGAATGTTAAAATAAATATTATTTTTCCTTTTGACGTTTATTATAGTCTACGGTTGTATAGAAACAGTCACGCAGCAAATTTACTTTGAACTTACATTTGGGTACCGATTTTAATTGTTGAATGTCAACTGCCAATGTGCTGTAAAGTAAAATACATATATTATTTGTGGAATTCTTGTAGTGTTGTTGATATTTACATCTGATGAATGTGATTTCTATGACGTGTGTTGTTATTATATATATATATATATATATATATATATATATATATCAGTATTGCAATAAAATCAGGTCCGACCGTTAAGTAAGCCAGTTTTAATCAAAACTACAGATTTGTAAATAAATGGGCAAGGCAATGATAAGATTCCAAGTACAATGAAGAGACGCTTGCAGAAATCACGTGGATGAAATTTACTTATTATTCGAATAATATTTTTCTGCAATCTAAAAGTATGGGTAAGATGAGCTTCCACATAATTTGCCATATATCAGGTGGGAATGTACATTTGCAAAATACACCTAACGCACTGCCATAAAGCTGATAGTATTTGAAATAATTCTGAATGCGTAACATATGAAATTAATTTAGTGATTCATTCAGTTATATGAATATTCCATTTAAGGTTTGACTGAATTAAGAGACCCAGAAATTGTGTTACTTTCACATCAGCTAATTGCATAATGTTCAATTTTAGTGTGAATATTAATATGAAATTAATTTAGTGATTCATTCAGTTATATGGATATTCCATTTAAGGTTTGACTGAATTAAGAGACCCAGAAATTTTGTTACTTTAACATTAGCTAATTGCATAATGTTCAATTTTAGTGTATCATGTAATTGTCGGTTTGAAACGCAAAAATGCATTGAAATCGTTTTTACTTCGTTAACTGTTAATGTGTTACTACGAAACCAATTTGAAACTTTTGAAATGTTTACTTTTTCAATGAATATTCGTGTCATAAGCGAACGCAATTGTTCAACAATTTTTAATAGACGAGGGCATATCGTTTGCGTACAAAAGAAAGAGAATACAAACTAAGATCGAACTCTGCGGGTCCCAGTGCTCAGTTGGCAAAGAATTGGAAAAGTAAGTAAATGATGTTCTTTCGTACCAGTAAGGTATTTCTACCTTTTGAGATCTATGTTTAATGTTCGAGGTTATCCAATCTAGGGCAATAACACGAGTTCTATATGTAGGTAATTTTGAGAGCAAGACGTTGGTTAATGACGTCAAAAGCTGTTGAAAGATGTAAAAATATTTCAATAAATGCTTCATTCTGGTCCATTGATGAAACAATATCTTTAAGAAAATAAACAATGACAGTTTCGGCATATTTTGATTTTATAAATCCGTGTTATAAGTCTGAAAACGCTTTGATTTTTCCTGAGAAAAGTTTCCGTTCGCATATAGAAAATCCCCTCTAATTTTTTGAGAAATCTCACAAAAGAGCATTTGGCCGATTTTGAATTTAATTTTTTTCCTTTTTTAAGTGACTTAATTTGTGCTGTTTTGAAGGTATTACGAAATCTTCCTGTGCAATAAGAAACATTGGAAAGTTAACGAGGGTATACCCTGTTTGGCGGAGGCAGGAGCACAAGCTTTTAACAAGCAACCCGGAAATTTATCTAAACCGAAATAATATTTACTTTTATGTTTAGTGACAATTCTGAGGAGTTCACTGGAAGAAGTTTCGGAAATATCATGTCGTGGCTGCGCAGTCGGGGTGGACCGTGCTTGTGCCGTGTTGTGATCCGAGGCGCGCTTCGTATGGGTCTCGGGTCCGTATGCAACAGTCTGTAAGGCTGTCGGTATAACTATTTTCTATTATATAAACAAGAACGTATCTATTTGTTTTATACATATCTACTAGTTGTATAGTCTACCTTAATGGCCTTTCGCACAAATAGCTGTCAACAGTAATGATGATGTCAGCGACGATAATCGTACGAAGTACTCGTGTGGCTGGGTAGGGCGAGATGAGGTGAGGGTCAGGGAAGCCACGGTGAATCAGGAGGGGACAGGGTGGGGCCGCGGCGGGAAGACCACGTTGGATGAGGCTGGAACGAGGAAGGGTCGTGGAAAGGAAGGCCACTTTCAATCAAGGTGGAACAAGGAAGGATCGCGCCAGGTTGGAGAAGGCGATGACAGGACTGGGTCGCGGAAGGCAGGCAGGGTGAATCAGACCGGCTCGGGAAAGAGTAGTGCCAGGGCAGGCCAGGGTGGACTGTGCCGGGACGGGTAATATCGCCGCAGGGCAAACAAGAGTGAATCTGGCCGGGACGGGAACAGTCGCGGCGGGGCAGGCCAGGTGGGTCAGGCTAGGACGGGGAAAGTTCGCGAATGAGCAGGCTAGGATGTATCAGGCCGGGACGAGGAAAGATCGCGAAAGGGCAGGTCAGAGTGGATCAAGCGCGACGGGAAGGATTGTGGCAGAGCAGGCATGGGTGGTTCAGGCTTGGAAAGGGGACGGTAAAGCTGGGATAACTACACAGAATTCTTTATCTTGTCTAAAAATGACTGTGATTAATAAATACCCCGTCTATATATGACTGTGATATTTGTTGTTAATATTATTTATCCTGTCTATAAATTATATCTTAACTATGATTTATAAAGGTAGTTCGGGTAGTTTTAATAAAAAATTAGAAACAAATGACTAATTTTTATGTATCTACCAGAGAAGAAGGTGAACGTTTTCCTGTTGAAAATACTAGTAACTTGTTATAACAAATCCACAAAATCATCAGAAAAATTACTATTTTAAGGTTCATTCGGGTTCCAGGTTGTATATCGATTTGTTCTACTCAATGTAATATATTATTCTTTAATGTAATATTAAAATAAAATAGGTCTCTTAGGAAGTGACAAATACGAGTAATTGATATGGCTGAGGTCCACTACAGCGCCGAATGAAGAAAATGAAATGTGAAAAATATACTATTGCGAAGGTCAAGATATGCATTCAATTTTTATAGAAGAAATCCGAAGAGAAATAAAAGGTACAAATACAACAAAGAGGAATATGTGGAGCGAAGTGCTTGTGAAGGCCAAGATCCACGTGGAGTTGTAGGGCGACTCAAGAACGCGAGGGTTAATCCTCTTGGAGAGCAGAGTGTGGTTCAACCTCTTTCCCCAGTTCCTGCAGGCGGCCGACCTCAGTGCAGTCTCCGTTGCGGGTGGCCGGGGAGAGTGTTTATGTAAACGACTCCGTAAGCAGGCGCCCCACAGGCCCACGGCGCCCTTGACATCGGTCCACGTAACGTCGTCCTCCAGGCTGTGGCCACGGGGGCGAGGTAGTGGGGAGCGGGGCTGTGGCGACGGCGTGGCGGTGATGGTGTTGGTGGTGGTGATGATTGTGATGGTGGTGATGAAGGTGGCGGTGGCGGTGGCGGTGGCGGCGATGCTATTGGCGGGGCAGAGACGGCTACCGGGCGGTGGTGATGGCGATGGAAAGGGGTGGAACGGGGTCGGGGGGCGGACATAGAGTGGGAGGTGGTGGAGGCGATGGTGGCGATGAAGATGACTGCGAAAAGAACGGGGGTGGAGGCGGAGGCGAAAAGGGTGGAGGAGAAGGAAGCTGTGGTGGTAGGGGGTGGCCGGGAGGAGGACGTACGTTCGTGTGCAGCAATATCGCACAAGTGATCTCGTTTTTTCGTTGTTTTTAGCGACACTCAGGTACCTACTCGAATATGATAGATGGATAGGTATATATGGTAAGTTTCACGAATGAGATAATCTACCGGAAACGTGTTTTAATATTCGTAAATTATTAAAACATTAAAAAACATATATTTAGAGAAACCTTTTGCCATCATGAACTGATGTTTAAAAATGTCTGGAAAGAAATTATGGGAAAGAAGGAATATTCTTTTAAATTAAAATAAAAACAAGTTAAAAATTATGTGAAATTACAGAATACTAACCCAAGTTATACGAATTAAGAATTGTAATTCAGAATAAAGACCGGGAATGAAGTGTATTGACAACTTATCCTCCAAAGTATCATAATGTAAAAAAATTACAAAAATGTCAACTGCCGCCATTTAATTTTCTCGAATATTGATGCTTTGAAAAGTACTGGACAAAAGTAAAATCTTTCCGATTTTGCGACCTACAAATTCTCTGAATATTTCTATCTGTAAACAGTTATTCTGATGCTAAACTTGAATTTCTACTGCGCGGCAATACTTATTTTATCTAATTTTAAGAAATAGTGTCCTGACTTTCGTATATTTTCTAAGAGATTTTAAAAACTTTTTAAAGTTTTTAGAAGCAGTATTCATTAAATGTGCATAAATCACGTTTATAAAAGAACAAAACGAAGGCTTTTGAATTAAACGTTTCATTTGTTAAGCACTAATTTTTTAAATCTTTCTAGACATTTGTTGATTTAATTCACCTTATATACGCAAAATTTTCATAGACTACTTTGAAGTTGACAAGCCTAAGTTCCCATGAATCCGATGCAGCACATTCATGGTTCCTTATTTGGTTTTGCGATGTTGTTGGATTTAGTTCTAAAATAATTCTGAATATTATTATTGATATAGTTACACATGAAGAATTTGAAAGCTTAAAGATTTCAGATTTTGGAGAAACATTTAAAATAATGAAAATTATGAATTCGATGAATTTGCGGTTTGTTACACCAGTAGTACTTATTACTGTTAACATTATTAATAAATCATACTATATCACGGAGAATTTCATAACAATTATCATGGACTGTGAAGAGAAGTTAAAGAACGTAGTGAAGAAGAATCATTATAGAGCGAAAAACAAGTATTTACAGATGTGGTTTTAGATGACTTTTGATTAGTTGTTAAAGCCACACTATTTGTTGAAATGAAAAAGTTTTCCTAGCTTCTAACCGATAGACCATAGTATGTGTTATCAATTTTCGAGACTGTAGAACACCTAAATATTTTATAAATGAAATATTTCAAAATGTAATTATTTTCAAGGCGCAATAAAGCGTTATTGTATATTATGTGAAAATGCTCGTTTAGATTGTAACAAAAAGCTTTTCAAATGAATTTTGCATTTTTAAACACTATTAAAACAATCCTAGCTGACGTAACTCTTGTTCATAACCCAGGTTTCCTAGTAACATCCAGAACTACAGACGCATCCATATGACTCAAATGTTACTAAAAAAAGAAAAGCAAACACATCAGGCCAACTCGATTCTTGGATTGCCGCTTTCGTGGGATATGTTCTCCTTTGAGAGGCCACTAAATAGGATTTGCCACTGGGCCCGCGCGGGCAGCGGAGCGGGCGAGGGAGTGGCCGAGCGCCCTGGGCTTCTCCCCTGTCTCCTCCCCAGGGCCTTTGAAAGATGGCCGCGCCGCGCCGCCCGCCCGCCCGCAGCAACAGCTATGATTAGGTTAAGTAATAAGCACGTGGCTAGCCATGGCCCGGTTCGTAACCTCGTATTGAGAGCCCCGAGTGTGGGGGGGAAGGACGTAACAATGGGAGCGGCCACGAATGGCAGTGCGTCGCACATGGAACGTTTGGTAATGTAACGTCCGTGGTTTGGCTTCTGTTCTCTAAGATTTGTTTCAAGAGCGAGTGAAGAGGCGACCCTACACGTGGGTCGATGATTGAGACACAACCCTACCTTGTCCCTACTTTTTACCGCTGGGATGGGGATTTAAATCTTCGTCGATCCAGTGTGGAATTTGTGGTGGTCAAAGGTGTTCGCGGCACGTTTTTCTCAAGGTTCTCCAACCATCTCTTGATCAATTTTAATTCATTATCACCTTCCTTCCAATTAAAAAAAAATGTTTCAAGACCCTACAAGTGCATCGACTGTCGAAGGGCGACTGGACCCCTACCCTGCCCGTGCCCACTTTCTACCGCTGGGATGGGGATTGAAATACCCGTCGATTCGTGTGGAATTAGTGATGATCAAAGGGGTTCAGTGGCACGTTTTTCTCAGGGTTCTTCAACCATCTGTTTTATTCTTTATCACCTTCCTTCCGAATTAAATTCATTCACTCATTTGCAATTACGATAATATCACTTAGACACTGGTTATCAAAATTAAGTGTCAATTGATAAATTGTAACGAGTTTTAAAATGAACCTAAAGTGAACAAAATAATGTTGCCGATTTATTGTAAATCAAATCAAGTTCAATAAACCGCTCTCCTATTATGGATGTTTAGTATGTCACCATATATAACATAGAAAATTTAAAAAAATGTATTTAAACGTCAACTTCACATCTATAATTAATACTCCTCTTAGCGCTTACGGAATAAAGTTTTGTAAACAATACTAAGTGGAATCAAAGAATTTACCATAATGTGAAGATGCTTTGTAACATATGGTCAATTTTTCGTATTTTGAACCTCGCGTTGCATCCATGATGTAGAAAAGCAAACTACTCGCTACAGCAGTTTCCCTGAAATCCCACGCTAGCAAAGCACTATCATCTGAAGCCGTTCCCAGACGCCTGATTTCGCTAGAGGAGATCTTGTCTTGTGCTATGCACGTGAACTCCGACAACTTTGTGTGCAAGAGATAAGAAACTTACACAGGTAATTATTCTTAATTGTTATTGTGATGACCATAATGAAAAGAAGTTTCAGCTTCGTATTACAATGTCCTACCTGAGGGTATGTGAACTTAAAGAAGACTCAATCGTCCAGCAAGACTTTCAAGCCCATCGTAAGTCTTCCCGTGAAGAGACGACAAAGAGAGATCAGCAGAAACGGAGTTTCTCTTCCCCGATATTATGAACTTGACCTTCGAAAAGCATTCCAACAAGCAGACTGCTCCATCCCTTAGGGGCTCCCACTAACTAGCAACAACTTAAGATAAACAGGATATAGGTGCTTTCAAGTGGATGGCTTTGTGGTGGTAAACCTAGAAGGCATGCTTTTCCCCGGAAATGTGACTGACGTCCAAGTTGACAGATCAATGCTGAAATTTTGTCGAAGTGCAATATAAATATTTTGAGTTTTTGTTCATGAAAATGGGTTATTATATACGAAAACAACATTGTACACTGTATTAAATAAATACTATGTATGCTAACTATTCATTTTCGTGATTTGTGGGCCCCCAAAACAACCTTGTCACAGAGAAACTCCACAAGGTGAGGCAAATTATCATTGCATAAGGTCGAACAGTAAAAGAAAATGTGAACATTATCTTACACATTCCATGTTTTTCGTCGCTACTCCGACCCGAACGATGACGGACGTCAGGATTGGTGGTGAAATGAATTCTTGACTGCCTTATTTTTCAGTAATATAATTTATTATACTAAAAACTAAAGATTACACATTTTCAACTACTCAACCCAAGTCGTAAAAACATGGTATATTGGCGTTTCTAATGTTGTTTAACGTAAGTTGCCGTGGTAACACTGATGACACCAACAATCATTGAATTCCCTACAGGATTAGTTCACTGTAATACAATGTTCATATTTCAATGTTCATTGTCCATACTTACCTACTGGATTAGTTCAAGGAAACAACTGTTTCCACAGCAGTAATTTTTACCGTCTGACCAACTCTAGGGTTTGAGTTTTGAAGAAGGCGAATATTTTGATACCCGCTAAATAGGTAGGGCGAATTTAGTCTAAGGACCATGTTGGTCCCTTGGAAATTTCAACCAATAGTGTTTCTATTTAATTTTATTTTCTTTGTTTGTATTATTTATATTTTGTAATAGTCTTGTGTATTATATTGAATTAATTAGTGTTCATATCCGTAAATAAACATTTGAGGTACAATTATCAACAGTAATTTTTGTCCGTTTAATTATTAACTAATTGCTTTGAGATTGGCGGAGCTGAAACATCAGCCAGATTGATGGGATAGGATGGGTTTTGGTGAAAATTATGAGTATGATTTAGGCGCTAATTTTAGTTCGTGGCCAAACGCACAGACACTCAGGCAGACGAGAAGGGACGTTTAAATAAAATCTCTTTTTCGATATCCTGAAATCCTAAAACGTATTACTAATTAAAATATCAACATATTTTTTTAAGCTTTACACACGTTTCTATGCTAAAAAATACAGAAAAAGTGAAAATAAAATGCTCACAAAATAACAAACTTGCAACACAATACAAGAATTGTCAATTAAAAATAACAGCTCAACATAAACGAGTTAACATTCTGAAAAATGGTGAGTATGCACGAAATAAAAAGAAGTTAATGTTTGTCTCCGTGGAAACTAACACAGCTTGTGTAATTATTCGAGGATGCGTATTACCGAATGTAAAAGATGTAGTACACACAAAAAGTCAAATTATTTCAATTGGAATAACTCAGGGCAAACATCGAATTCCTGTGATCGTAGTGACGTATTAGATTCTGAGCATGATTTTTTCACTGGCACTAAGAGCGACCACGAGAGTAGTTAAAAAAATGTTTTATGATTTCCAGGTACTAGAGGTACAGTACTAACATGAACCATTAAAACGCATCTTTTTATTTTCATTTTTTTGATCAACCCTCCACATAATACTAAAGAATGGAAGTCTCCCAACTTCTCATTTTTATTCTGGAACTATGCGCTTGCCGGACTTTCCTTGATGACGTTCGCTTGACTGACTTCGCCTTCGTCACGCTCGGTTCTAAGGATGCGAGTGCACCCAAGACAGGGAGAACGTATCGCGCGCCGTTTGAAGCTCGTCTGTAGAATGTAGTTCTGGCGTTCTCCTGGAAGTTTTCAAGGAAACCCTCGATAAAATAGTCGACCTGTGAACTTACTCCGGGTAGGCGTCACAAACTCGTTCATAATTAACACTTTTCTGGCATCCGCCCAGGATAGAACCCAATCTTATAAGATTCGTAACAACTATTTTTACTTTCCCGTATATGTACGTATACACGGAGTGATATACGTAGTATAGGGAAAGTTATGGAATGCTGCGCGAAAAAATGGCATCGCATTTTCAGAAACGCTCAACGCCATTCTTCATAAATGGCTGCAAATGTTTTCTTGAAACTTTTGTAATGGATAGTGCTAATTACTCTTTTTAGTATAGCGTAAAGTTTATTTTGAGTTATTTTTTTGTTTTTTTCAAAAATTACATAATTGTAATTTTTTTGAAAGATCTCTCACATCTTTAATGTGCACATTACCAGCAATTTGTAAACATTATTATATTTATGAGTGTATGTGCTTGAAATAACTTCAAATAAAGTATTTTGAAAACTCAAAACTTTTCTGTGTAAATGAGCTTCAAATTTCGCATTTTTAGTAGCCCTAAAACGCCATTTTCTCTTAAACGGCACATAATTTTTAAAAGAAAATTGTCATTTATGAATAGGGTTTTGTGTTCTTTAATATTCTAAAATTAATGTTTCCGTTCTACCAATAGGAAACCGAAAAATTAAGAAAACGTACTTTTGGCGGTGATAGATGACAGCTGGCACGGAAGAGTTTGTGGCAATTCCGAATAGCTAGGGAAGACCCAAGGAAATAGAAAACTGATACGGGAAAGTCTGTGCCATTCTGTAGCACCACTAGTTTACAACTGATATGTTTTCCCAATTTGGAGAATATCTTCTAATTTCTTTCTGGAAGTTTGTGATAGGACAAAGAATTCGCGGATTTTACAGTCTTTACGATGTTCAGCAACACACCATTCCGTTAATGTCGAACGATTCGGTAGGGAATTATCCTATAAGGGTTTATCGAAGATTAGTATACAATTTTTAAATTATACTACTTTGCCACCATTTTATGTGTGCCTATCATGACGGGAATTGTCGGCAGCGTATAGGGCTTCTTTTGAGATGAAAATTGAGTAAGTGGTGTCTAGAATCGTAAATACCGAAATTTATTTTAAAAAACTGCGTAGTACTTGCAGGTAACAGTTAAGATTCTGTTATTGACTATGAACAATAGCAGTGGGTTCGATGAATGATCAGCTGTAATAAGTTCTTTCATGTAGATACCATGATGAGCCAATTGGAGTTTTCAGTTAATCTACAATATACCAAAAACTCTTTGTTGTATTGATTGGAAGTTGTCAAAGTTGTCAATTGATTGCTTAACAGTTGTGAAGCTAGAATAATAATGCAAAATTAAAATGTTATATACTTTTTGTAAATTTAATGCCTTGTTTTGTTCATAAATATATAACGGCAAATGACATAATTAGTATGTAAATGCCTTTTCAAGTAAGGATAACTTATGACCACGCTTTTTTGGTACAACATATGAAGTACGTTGCTTTATTTACGTTCGCATTTACAATTGAATTTTGTTTCGTGATGCGTAAAAGTATTGCTCTGGAATATATAAATCTATATATTTTGTTGAATTAAGAAGGTGAATTGTTTTTTCTCATTTCCCACAAGTCTGATTTTTGGACTGACGTCGTTGTTTCCAAGAATCACTTCAATTACAAATTTGTAGTGAGAAAAACAGAAGTCGGGATTAACGGGAATAGTATAGTAGTTTACATTATAAGGACGGAAAACGTTACATTACGAGTGAGATGTTTCAAGTCTATGCGACGTTGTGAGCCGAGGCCGGAATTTCAAACGAGTAATGTAACATTTCCTCCCGTGTGTTGTAACACGTTTTATTTCGTACTAAGTCACAATTCCTTCCTTTTATTTTAACTTCATATTACAATATTTCACGTTATACGAGTATCATTGTTCGTGGCATCAGAGCTCTCTGGGATGTTGATAGCTATAAAACAATTATAGCGCTCTTAACCTTTTTAAAATGGAATTGAAAAAATAAAGAGATGAGTAGATAATAGATAAATTCAATGCAGCAATCGAAAGGCATAAAAGGATATGAACAATATTGTTGGTGAAAAAATCAAATAATATTAAATTGTTGTATGTGAGTGATGTAATGTTTGCTTACTTATCTGACTTGGCAAGTTGTTCCCTCTTCAGCTACACGACTTTGTAATGTATTTTGCAAATCATAGTAATTGTATTACGTTCCAAGATGGTAAATTTCGCTTCATTATTGTAAAAATGCCCGTAATTGAATTGATGTTATTGATTTATTGTGATACAGACATTTCCAAGTTTTTTGATATTAGGTCTCAAGAAAAATATTTTGGATACCAGTCGACACAATCGTAAGCACAAAAGACGAAATCAATTGTTTTATGAGGGAGGCACCTGATAATGTAGTACATCTTTTGACAAAGGTTACTGCTACGTTTAGAAGTGCTGGATGTTGCCGACGAGAGGAATTGTACATCATGTCAATTAATGATGTAGAAGATGACATGTATATTTGATACCAACTTTTCTGATTTTTTATACATACAAGTTCATAAGTTGGTATCAGATATTTTTACGGTACACTGTTCCGTAAAGTCCCACTTTCCAGCCTGCTTTCAGGTACGGAAACAACCGAAATGCGGCGTGGTACGAAATAAAATTACACTGGTGTTTGTGAAAATTGCTACACTCAGAAGGAATGGTCGGAATTGTCACTTAAAAATCGATAGATGTGTAGAACAGTGTATCCTTATGAAGTGACAACATTTGCATAGAGACGGCATGCACGTTGGCCTAGCAGCCCTCTCCTTTGTGTGACAGGTTACGCCGCAGTTGGTGTAGAGCCGTCCAATGACGTGGAAACATGAAAGCAAGTGCCAGTGTGACTCGTCCACACCAAAGGGCGCAATATCAGCATTTGAGCGAGTTCGAACGGGGCAGAATGATTGGTCTCCGGGAAGCGGGTTTGTCAAATCGTGACATTGCGGCTGGAACGGGGCGCGCTTCTACTACAGTAATGTGTGTGTGGACCCAGTGAATAGAGGACGGTCGTACACAGCGACGAACGGATACTAGACCACTCAATTTGACCACAGCACGAGATGACCGCCATCTTGTCTGCATGGCCGTAACCGATAGAACGGCGTCGTCCACAGCGATGGTTCGATTTTGGAGCACTGCAACAAGTGTGCTCATTTCGACGCCGTTTGCTGATGGCTGGACTACAGGCACGCTTACCATTGCGTCGGATTCCGTTGACCAGAAACCACCAGATCCTCAGACAGCAGTGGGCACGTGAACCTGTTCACTGGTGTGCTGAGTGCCAACATGTTGTGTTTTCAGACGAGTCACACTTAAAGTTGTGCTACAGCGATGAACGCGTACGTATTCGACGCTTCCGTGGTGATCTGCCAGCTTGCCATTGTTCCACGCTATAGGGGACAAACGCCGAGTGTGATGGTTTGGGGCCCCATTGACTACAATGTGCGATCTCGCCTCATACCTCTTAAGGGCAATCTGAACAGCAACTACTACATAAGGAAGGTTTTAGAGCCTGAGGTACTGCCTCCCCTACAAGCCGCTCCACAAGCCATAATTCAGCAGGACAAGGCCCGACCGTATGTGACAAGGAATGTGAATGCTTTCTGCGAAGTAAGACGGGTACTACTGCTTCCCTGGCCCGCACATTCACCTGACATGTCGCCCATCGAACATGCCTGAGATACGATCGGTCAGCAACTTATACGTTCTGCTCCTACAGCCAATGTCGATGCTTTGTGGTCACGCATGGAAACCGCGGGAAGATGTGTTCCCTAGCAGAATATCCAGGCTCTCTTTAAATCCATGCCGTGACGTCTAGAGTAGAGTCACTAGATACAGAGAGTAGCCCATTCCGTTGTTCCACCGATGCCGCCATCTTGTGTCCAGTTGTCCAGAAAAATTGAAACTGCGTATTCAAATGAAATTCCGTACTTTGAGAACCATGAATCTATCCCAAACCAATATTAATATTCTTAAAAATCTTTAAATGTTAAAAATGAAAAAATGTTATAATTTCCTTTCAGTTCCTGATTGGTGCCTAACGGGGTTGTCGAGTGAGTGGATATTAAATGGCGGCGGTTGTGCTAGTCTCTGTATCTAGGGACTCGAGTCTAGAGGCTCTGATGGCAACGGGTGGCGGCTTCACAGGGTACTAAATACTCAAGTTCAAAATGCAGGTAAAGTTCTATAATTTTAATAACTTGTGTATTGAGATATTCCTGATCTGTGGAATAAATTTCATTGTAATAGTATGCCTCCTTCTTGGTGTTGCATTTTTCAAAAACACCATTGTATTTCCATTTTAAATATTACGCGGTTGTTCGTCATGTATTGCAGTATCGCAGCTATTTACTTCTTCGACCTCACCCACAGATATATTCTATTGAAAACTTTTCAAAACAACTGTTACAATAACAAGAGCATATATAATAATTATTATTATTATAATTATAAACACAACAAAATTCAATTTCTCGTAATTAAAGAAAATAGCAATTTACATTCATGTTTTTGAAACACTAGCATTAACTCGTTTCTTTCAAAATGTGCAATTTTGATTACTCTTATCATACAAATATGGACCATTAATTTTTTCATGGTTTACTCTTTTGGAAGTTTAAAATTTAAAATTAAAACTAAACATTTTCTTCGACAGAAAATGTTAGAAATCTTAAAACGAAAGGCGAAAGTACGTCCTCCTATAATAGTGATATGCACTCTATTTTGATGCAAATATCATTTCTATCATCTTTCCAACCAACGTATGGTCTCTACTATTTCCTTGATAAAATAGGAATTGACATTGTCTCCTCTAATTTCTTAACTAATTCTCGACCATTGAACAACATAACTGGCGTAAACTTGGATAGTCTCGAAACTTGACGTTACAATATTTATCTAATTTCTATTAACATCCTACGAGCAAATTCCTCCTAGTGTATCGTCAGCTCCAACATTCAAGTAAATTGCGTTTGGGGTTCTTCTCACCACGTAAACAGAAACACTCTCTTATCCAAACAAAACAATATCGAACAAAGTTGTATCTTTCCAGCTACTGCCGAAGTCAAATATGGATACTTTACATGATTCACCTCTTATGATATAATACTCTCTGATGAGTACGATATTGGAGATGGTTGGGAAGATGAATACACGGTCCTGCTTCCGTTGTTCTTTATTATGAAATGCCAGATCGCTGATATCAGCTGGGTATCTCTCGGCGTAAACTTCCTAATTTTTTATGTGAATGCCTTTTGCATGTTTTTATTGGAAAGGATCTCATCATTAATGAGAAAAGTTTTTCGCTCCTTGAGAGTTATTACAAGATTTAATCTGTTATGTTTCACAGTTATGCGTGCAAAAATTGTGCGTTTTAAATTTTTATGGTGCGATATAAATTTATTATTATTATTATTATTATCATTATTATTGCTTCTATTAGTAATGCTGTTAATAGCTCACACATTAATGGAGAGATGTTCGAGAAGTTATAAGTCAGATGTCATTGCATTGAAATGTAAAATTACCATATTTTAATAATACAATAATTAAAATTGATTTGCCAAATTATAATTACAACCAATATAATGTTTACAGAGACTAACTTTGTAATAAATTAATGTTTGCTTCAAACATCTTCTATTTATAATACATGGTGAAGTAAAATAAGTCTTGTCTTCGAGATCATTACACTTTCCATTAGATCTTCTGTGGATATCTTTGAAGAAAATTTGCTGTTTTCTTCATAGAAACTCGAATTTCGAATTTCTGTAGATATTTCAATATCTCAATTAATATAACCATTTTCTGAGAAATTACTTTCATCAGGAAATTACCGTACCTTTCCTTTTAACCATTACCAAAAATTCAGGTTACCATCCTCTATTCCTATTTATACGAGGTCTCAGAATAAATGTTACAAACTTCTAGGGCATGTAGAGGTTCGTAAGTGAGCAATTTTTGCCAGTAAACATATAATGGAAAATTGTAAATAACTGAGGTATAAGAATTTATGCAAGTGACATTTGCCCCTGATTTTTGTCAACACCTTTCGCATGATGTTCGACCGGCACATGAATGCTTAATTGCGCCAGACTGTGAACACGTGGTTGCCAAAAATCCAGTGGTTGCGTAAATGCTACACGTGGTTGTCAAAATGCCACAATATCTCACTACATATTTATTGGCAAAAAGCAAACATTTTCGACTTCTTTATATGCCTTGGACATTTATAATATATGTGGCTCGATAGTTAGCGTGCTCGCTTTCCACGGCGCAACCCTGGGTTCGATTCTCGGTTGGGTAAATATTAACTGTGTGCTTTCCTTGCAAATGTCCCAGTATCTCTTGCTGTGTGACGATGAGAAAGCCAACCCTACGGTATTAAAGTCCAGTATATACGGTTAAGGGATATCTTCTTGCCAACCACACAAACCCCTTATCCTACGTCCGAGAGGCTGGGTTGGTCAAATCGGGCTGTCGAGCCACAGGACAGGATCAGGACAGGATTGGACATTTGTGATATTTATTCACAAGCACCTGAACTTACGACACATGAAATTGCAGTGCGCTCAAAAATTGAAAGACCATTATGTATCCTCTGTCCATGTGAGAGGTGTCAGTGGTTTCTTTACATGCACAGAAACTCGGGGAAAATTAAAAAAATAACAATGAAACAGATTCGATTTTCACTGGAAAATTCAAATTCTTATGTTGTCTACTATTTTATTTCGTGTATCAAATGAATTCTCACGATCAGTACGTCACTGCGCTTACATCACAGTTCTGATGTGACAGGAAGGCTGGAGGCCGCTCGCAGTGAAATATTTGCTACTCAGGTGATGCGTTATAGACCACCAACTTTTTTGATATTCTTGACATATAAAGAACTTGTTCTATGTAACTGTATATACTGTACTATGGTTTTGCAGTATTCAAGAAGACTATTTGTTAAAATATTTAATTTGTTGCAGTGTTACCTAAGAGTATTTTGTTTGTTGTTCTTGAGAAGAATGGAAACTTCTTTTTGTAACACAATTTTGTATGGTTTTGCTCAGTAGCATTTTTGCTGCTGCAGGTCTCTAAATGCGTCATTGAAAACTAAATAATTTTTTAAGGTCCCTACAGTTACTTTTTGATATGAGATTGTAGATATTTGTAAATATATTTAGGAATATGAACGAACTTTGACTCAATTTCTAGATATTTTCAGTAGAACGTTCTGGTTTGAGACATCCGAACAGAAAAATCATTGGAACAAATAACACATAACATAGTTAATATGATTTTTGTTCAGTTATGCATTTTGTGATTTTCATATTTGTTAATCATGCTTCATACAAATGTTGTAATCAATATTTGTAATAAATAGATGTTCTTTGAAGTGTTGACTTTTGTTAAAAGTAGGCCTTGGAATATTACAATATAGAGTGCTCTAATCTATATCTATACTAATATATAAAGACAGACCTTAAATAACCTTAACATATTCACAAAATAATTACTTTTCTGGACATTTTTCGGCTAGCATTGCATCATAGATTCAAGAGTGCATCAATGCTCATAGTTATGCTACGCGCATTGTGATGATGACAACTGAGGTCTACGATTTGAATTCATCAATGCACAGAGTTGCGTATAACTGTAGGATATGTGAACTGTTGATTTTATCGTCAATTGTTTAATGCGAAATGTTTATATTTATGAATGATTCGGTTTTTCTTCACTCCATAAAAGTAACTTGGATATTGATTTTAATTGCGTTTAGGCGTAAATGTATTAAGTGAAAAAGAGACAAGTATACTTATATTATATTTAACTTGGTACAATTATTATTGAAACAGACTTATTTTTAATAAATATAAACTTTAATATAAATAAATCAAGTAGCAACAGTTTCAAGGTTTCTTTTACCTCATCATCAGGCTAGAAGAATACAAATTAATGAAATTTGATTAATTGAAAATAATTTTTTAAACAATTTTGATATTTTTCCTTTCAAAATAAACATATGGAGCTTACCTTGTAGCTTATCTTCTAGCCTGATGATGAGGTAAAAGAAACCTTGAAACTGTTGCTACTTGATTTATTTATATTAAAGTTTATATTTATTAAAAATAAGTCTGTTTCAATAATAATTGGACCAAGTTAAATATAATTAAATGATTTAATATATACAGACTTAATATAGATAAATAATAGAAGTATACTTAGTCGTGTATGGAATGTTTGAAAAATGCCATTTTGCTGATGGATGTTTCATATTTTAAAAAGGTATGAATGCACGTATGTATTCTATATGAAATAGTTATTGAATTAGTTGTAGTACATTATGTATGATTATTACGTATTTCCGAGTTCGAGTCAAATGAATGTCACGTTTTAGGCTAAAACTGTTAACGGATGGATGAATTTTGTAGGGAAGTATTTTATTGCAGTGTAGAAAGCAAACCCTTGGCTGGTGAAGGAATGATGATTTAAAATGATGAGAGTAATAGCGTTTCCACTCCCCCCACCCAGTGCGCACTTAGGGCAGCTTTCGTGTTCCATTCGGCCGCTAGGGCGCACTAGTGCGGAGAGGCCCATGTTCCATTCGCTCAATGACACGGAAACAGGTTGGATTCGGGGCGCCTTAAGCTGCATTGACGAGCTGGACAGTGCAGTCCATTGCACCGGGCCATTTTGAGGTTAGATACGGAAGTTCTGAATGTTGATTTGGATTCGTGGTGAAAATGTGAAGGCAATTGAGGATTGTCTGTCACACAGGGAAACTGCGAATGATGGGTGAGTGTACCATGTTTTACAAGAAATGCCTTAAAATACTTTGTGACTTACTCGAAGTTTGGAAAATCAGTTTGTTTTCGTAAAATTCAATCGCGAATTACTGCATGTTAACAAATCCAGAGTTATTTATTAATCAAACCTGAGGCCTTATCAAACCATTCAAATATACAGTGTGCCAAGAAATGTTTCTCGCATGCGCAAGCGGAAATGCTAACATTAATATTTTCGTAGTTTTCAATAACCAAATAATTCTGCAGGAGCCTTATGGTTCGAAATCTAGTGTACTGTATCGATCACTGGCAAATCTCCAGAAATGAACTTTCGACAGATACGCTTTTGAAGTTTTCGGTAAATTTTAAATAAAGAATCACACGTTAATATTTTATGAATTAAGGAGTAAAGAATTACCAAAAGACTTCGTACAAGATATGTTAAAATAATAATAATACTAATAATTATTATAAAAATTAAAACAACGATAACAATTCCAAAATTCTTATTTTTCGACTTCTGTCAGTGTGGCAGACCAAAAACGGCTGTCTATAATCTCATTGCGTAGCTCACACGCACTGACTCAGTTCCGGAATCCGTTTCATTCGTGCCTGCCCTTCACGCGTGTGGGGCAGCACTGTTGAGGAGCGATGACGTATTTGCCCTGCACTAGGGTGGGTTTCAGTGCAAAGAATGGAAAACGCTCGGTAAGTTCAGTAAGTTCAGTAAGTTCGGTTCGGTTTAATTGAAGTAAAAGAGTAGTGAGAATTGGAAGAAATTGAATGTGTGTCACTTTTTTCAAAGTTGTTAAAAGTGGAACAAAAGAGGCTTTATTTTAGGTAACAGAAAAACTTCGGTCAAGCCGGGATCCACGGTGTGTTATCGAATTTTTGTAGATATTATAATTGTCTAAGTGGTTAATGACAAATTTACGTGAGCCACAAGAACCCTAAAACGCATACTCAAGTTCAATTAAAAGCACTTTATTTCTATTTCAATTGCCTCGGAGTAGGGTCAACGATTAATTTCATAGTTTTCTTTAGAAACGCTTTTTATAACGAAATAAGAAAAAATATGAAAAAGAATAAGTTTTACGATGTGGAAACTGACTAAACGTATGGGAATAGTACCTAAAATTCCACAAAAATGATATGCGATTGAATGTATTTAATTTTTTGATTAATTTGATTATTTTTAGTTATAAAGTGAGTTAAGTTTGGGGGCGGGAACGCCAATTTAAAAAATATAAACATTTTTACTGAGATAGGGAGGAAGGCAAGGTATATCCAGGTGGGAGCAAGACAGAGAGAGATTGGGCAAGACGGAACGGGAATAAAATAGAATGGATACAAGTAGGCTCCGAGGCAGGGCGGGAAAGGATGGAATGTCTATCCCTATCTAATAACTTATTGTGATAAATAACCCAGCAACGCGGGGTACTTTATCTAGTAACATTTATTAGGACACTATTTTCAGTTTTCTAATGTTTCACGTTAGAACATCAGAGCGGATAAACACATATAAGCATACACTTATGTAATGCTTCAAGGATTCTTTCGCTAACGTCCTACAATTTCAGAGATCATTTTATATATAAAATTTATAACGTAGGTTCCTAATATATAATTAAAAATTCTAACTTAACGGTTATATATATATATATATATATATATATATATATATATAATATACTATAATATAAACTCATGATTTTGTTATGTTGCGGATTAGTGCTTGAGAGTTATTTACAAAAGGAAATCCACAGAAACAAAAGATGAATCAATTACGCTTTCCACAGTATGAACACAAGACAACATATTTTGGAACAGATTATCATTCCCCCATTTGATGACTAATTGTGACAGATAGTATTAAATTCAGCTGTTGCTAATTAAAGGACTACAATTAGGTTTTGACAAATCAGCAGTGTCAACACATTGATATTTAAATGTTCACTTATATAAAATCACAACAATGAGGGGCATTTCGAAACATTCAATGAATTGGTGGCTAAAGGGTGTGTGTTCGTTTCGAAACAAGTCTTCAGTGTCTGGTCCAAATGAAGAAAGGTCTTTTCAAAGGAGAGAAAAAGGTAGTGAATTTAACAGAAAATCCAGATTGTTACCACGAGAGACTTACGGAGATGGATGGATAATGAAATTGCTTCGGATAGATATAAACTTACGGCCCCAAGCCGTAGGACGCTGGTTGCAAAAGATGAAAGAAGAATGGGAAATACATGAACAGAGATTCATTCCAAGACGTCACGATATTTTGGGGAACGACCTTGCAACTGCTCATTTCATTTTGTACAGAGGAGGTAGGGTGAAATTTCTAGAAGAAAGTGATTGGCGTGTTGGAAAGAAACATAACCTTCCTCGCCGTTTTGTGCCTGGTTACAATTTGGAAGCAGTTGATGCTTCAAATGTGAACTTGTTTTACGAAGGTTTGCGGAATTTCACTGACTTAAAGTCTATAAAATATTTGAGTTTTAGAAACTGTAGTAATTTGAATGAATGGTGTTTAGATTACATAAGTGGAGAATTCCCGACGTTAGAATATTTAGATTTGCATAATTGCCGAAAAGTTACTGCAAATGGTTTAGCATGTCTTTACAGACTTAACAAATTGAAATTTCTTAATGTTAGTAGTATTTATCAAGAGAAAGATTTTAAGTTGACATGTCTACTTTTGGAAGATAGTATTCCTGGATTAAAAATTGAAGGAGTAAATTATATTAAATTGTAGATGAAGATATTGCTCAAGTTCCTTATGTTTTCGACAGTAAAGCAGAGTGTATTTAACATTTAGCAAAAATTAGTACTTCATTTATTTGGACTGATAATTTCCAAATTTGGTTAATATACGAGTACGTTTCACATTTTTTCTAGAATAGAATGTGAAGTAATCATTTGAATCAGAAACACGATCCATAAATAATAAGTTCATGGATACGTTTGCATTGACTCGAAACGACTTAAATCATGAAACTCAATTAAACAATATTACACTAAACCAATTATAATATTGGATGAAAAATAATCAAAAAATGAATTATTATTAAGATGGTAGTCATGACCGCTATGTATAAAGGTTGAAATATGAAAATTTCAAATAGTCAACGAGAAAATCTATTAACCAGGCTACAGCTATTAACTAACTACTCCTACGATCTGCAGTCTTGTGATATTCTAAGCTTCTAAGGAGAGAGAACGAATGTATCTCAATTTTACCTTTATATTTACAATTTTCATTTGCTTCATAACTTGTGCTTGTGATCGTCCTCCTCGCGAAATCATGCTGCTTTTGCAAATTCTTGAAATTGAATGTAGCGCTAATGAAAATACCAAAACCGTCCTTACTCAAACTTAAACGTCTCTATTGTAAGTACAAAAGTATAACCGAGATTTAAATCACATTTCACTCGTCCCTTCATTTCTAAAGTTAATTCATGGAGTTTTCCTCAGCGTCCCTTAAGAGCAATTTTTATTAGAATTACCTGACGTTTATTTATTTAAAATGCAATTGCATAGAATTTCAGTTGAGTATGTTATCTTACATTTAAATAGAAATGCGGGACTAAAATAATTCGTGAGCTTTGGTAACCGTGTATTACGATTTGACAAAAGTATAGAGAGCTATATTATTGGATAATGTTGTAATGAACAGGATCATAAATAATCACAGCAAATTAATTTTGTTCCATTTTAATAATATTATTGTGACAATGAAGATACTAATGTTAGTTTTAGTGTTAGAGATAGAACGTTTTTTCTATCTATAGTACTTATATTACACTAGGGGAAAAGTCAATACATTTTCTTTTTTGGTAACGGATCGAATAACTTAAAATAATATTTTTATTATTGCCATCATGATCATAATTTTTTCTGAGTCAGTTTACTTTCAAACAAAGATACGTTTTCTGGTTTGAATCATCTAATACACTGACCTGAAGAATTATACCATAATAATCATGATTCATATTAAAAAATATTGTTTAAATTTTTGTTGATTTTTAAACCGAAACACAAAGTAATAACGTTGAAATTAAAAATAAGATTTCGACTGCCGATGTTAAAATTATATTTTTATCCTGTGTATGTGATCATGTATTGATAGATTAAATATTGGGAATATGAATGTAATTTGCTTTTCTTTTATCTCGAAATTGAATATTTTTCAACTCTCATATGAGGAGAAAACGTTTCATCAACAACGAAAATAATGTTCGATTACAGGAATTTGGAAATTCAATGGTTCTTCGATTTCCTAAACTGATTATTTTATTCGTTCCTTTATGCAATGATTGCAAATAACTTTTTTGTATACCATCATTATTAACGACCCTTTTCGATACCCCGAATCGTACATAATCCAGTATATTATCGCACGCTACATGACGTCATCGCCATTATTAAACGCGACATGACGTCATGACGAACTTCTACTGTTCACAGAAAGATCTGTAGAACCGGTTTCAGAAAGTAGACAAAATATTATTACTCTACCTTCATTAAGAGATATTTCTCATCATCTGCTTCCACTAAAAATTTTCTCACATCATCTTTCGAAAATATCATAGATTTTTCAGCTTCATAGCCGACATTAGCTTGTTTCATATATAACTGAACTTTGTTATAAGCAGAGATGTCAATTCCATCTTTAATTTTCAGCATAGTCTTCAATTTTGAATGACTGCACCACAAAGATGATGCCTTACATACTGCAGACTTCAAAATAACATAAATTAGAAAATGAAAACTCGACACTAGGACACTATCATACACACACGACACTATCATAAAAAGTATGACAAACTTACCAACTCAGATATATATGCCAGAACAACTGTCTCGCTTATAATATTTACATTATTTGTTTCCATCCACTTCCTAAATTTTATATATTCCTTCTCGTACAATGCACTCGACTTTTTAGGTATTAAACTTTCTTCTGCCTTCGAGGCTTTTTTCTAAAACTACCATTGGTAACGACGCCATCTTTCATTCGAATGCGCGCGTGAATCGGCTCTCCGCTGTCACAGTTGTGACGTCATAATACCAACATCCATGTTGCCAACTATAAAACTTTACTTACACTTCGTTTCATTTATAACTTTATAATGATGTTATACAAAAAAATAGCGTATGCAACTCGTTTATAATGTTCCTTTTTTGCACTCATAAGAAAATAGTCTATTACTAAACTCACTCCTTCGTCGTTAGTTTAGTAATAGACTATTTTCTTATTCGTGCAAAAAAGGTCAACATTATAAACTAATTGCATAAACTACTATAATGCAAAATTGACTTTCTGAGAAGTATGTTGCTATTTTATTTCTACGACCCTTTTGTTTAACTTAATCAGTCATACATTTCTTATTTCAAGAATCCTTTCGCGACTACTCGTAATGACATTTCTATTAAGTTTCTCTTTTTCAATACTAATTAGGGCTCTTATTCCTAATTTGTATCTGAGTCTTGATCACATTCCCTAATCCCTAGGATTATAGTAAGATATAAATATGGATTTCACTGATGACCTTGAGTAACTTAGGCACAAACGTTTCGTTGTTCGTCGCAAGCTATAAATAACTTAAGTTTAATCTCTCCCTCTTTGACTTAAAAACTTGGATTTTAGGATTTCCAAGAAGAAATTTTTTTCATTTCTGTAAGTCGCCAGTTTTAAGTGTTCTTTAATACCATTCATTGTAATGTATTAATAATGCATTGCAGAGTGTCCTTCAATTATTCTGACAAAAAATGTGGATCTTATCGTAATTTGAGTAAGATTGGTACAATCCGTTTCCCGTTGAAAATCATCGTTTTAGAGAAAACTCGCTTTCCTTTCTCCTTCTGGGCTCGTGGTGCTGCACGGATACACGGTCTGCAGATGCGATAGGTTGAGGGGTGCAGGAGGGGTGAGGTCGGTAATCAGAGGCGCACAGAGAAGACAATATTTGCCAGATCCACTGGGGCCCTTATGCCAAATAGCTGTCCGTCCCATCAATACATAAATGGATTGCATCTCTCTACGCAACAAGTACAGCGATTAATTTGATTTAATAATTTTATGTGATTTGAGTGAACAAAATTTCGAACAAGGATGCAAAGAACATTGGATTATCTAAAGAGAACTCAAAAATATAACCTTATTTAAGGTGTATTCAAAATAAATTATAGTTGTTTATATTATGTAATGTACGTAAATAACAATCTGTGATGAATGTAAATAATGATATATGGTGTATTTAAATAATGATATATGATGTATATGTAAAATATGGTATATGACATATGTAAATAATGATTCATGATTTGGGTAAATAATGAAAAGGTGAATAATTATGTAATGATGTAAGTAATTAATGTGAACTGCAGGTGTGGTTTAAGAATAGTATCTTACATTGTATGTCAAAATTTGTAATATTAAAGAGGTCGCTGATGACCATTGTAGTTATAAAGCGACCTAAAATAAAATTAATTAAAAAAAAATTTCGAACTCAATTACGTGTGGGTCTGGGGTTATTGGCCACATCTGCTCTCCTCTCCCTGTCCCAGCGCATCGCGGCGAGGTGCGGCGGCAGGATTTTCCTGCTTGGAATCGCGCCAGTTAATGCCCTTCTCTGAATGTTGGGACTGTCGCGCCGTGAGTTTTCGCTACTCCTCTCTTCCATACAGTCTTTGGTGAATCAGGGTCAACTGATAGCCGTTTAGTGCCTCTGACCGAGAGGTCGTACAGTTCGATCCTCGACGGTGCACAGAGGGCGAAATGGCCAATCTAGGCGGAACTAGACCCCCCTCCCTAACATTTTAATATCGACTTTTTGTGTTAGTGAATTTGATCATCGATGTTGGTAGAATGATATTTGAGAATTGGTTTATTTTTTGGCTCACGTTTGCTTCGCTGGGGAAGTGGATTACTTATCATATCTTGAAGGAAGCGCTAAGCGAGCTAGTCGCTCTGCAGCTACTCGAAGAATCAAACGTGCTCAGATCTCAATGAAAGGCGAATGCGAAACTCTGCAATATGGAAGATGTTCAGTAAAGTATGTACTTTTCAACAGTACTTATATAATTTCAATTCTTTGCTTCTCTCTTCGTAAAATCAGCTGTAAAGTAGGCGTTGCGCGCGACCTAAATTTTACATATTCCCGACTTTCAAGTAGATTTTCAACAATGTAAATTAACTTGCATTACAGTAAAACATATGCCACTAAATAGCTTCGTGTCTTTACTTTATGATGCACTAAGTTTCACGTCCAGATACGTCCAGATGAGGATATTATGTTTTATTTCCGACGATGGCGCGCATCCAGTAGTCACCTACCGAGATCTGTTTCCCGTTTCGCGCGAGAGAGGGGACATGAAAGCAAAGCTAATGTCTTTTGTAAAGAATAGATTAGGTTTCAAGAGTGCGAAGAAACAATGGAGAAAATGCCTTAAAGATGCTGTAAGAGTATTTTATAACATTTTTTAAGTAGGTGGTGAAAATGCCACCAGGTCGAGCATCATTTCATTAAAAAGTATTCTGGGGGGCTCGATGCTGTAATTCAGTTTCCGGAAGTGGTGTACAGGGCAATAACTCTAAAATGATTGAAGCTACGCCATCTACTAATTCACGTGCAAGCCGGCCGAGGAAAAGTTTTAATGAGTGTACTAGGAAGGGTAAAAGAAACTGCATCGAAACATTACTTACGTTGCGCTCGAAGGAAGAAATTGTGTACGCAGCGAGGCAATCACTGCGTACGTCGGGTAAAAGAGATGCGGCCAACATGTTGCAGGAGATGACTACAACTCGTTGCACTAGGACTGACTCTTATCAAATGTTCGGTTCTTGTTGGCCAATTGTAATGTTGAAATTTCAAATTGTCAGTGGAAATGGTGTGAATCAACCAAGGCAATGAAAGATGTAAGAACATTAAGTTGAAGTAGCAATGAAATTGTTTGAGGGGTCAACATATGGAGTGCATGGAAGAAAATCATCAAAGACAAGTATAGAAAAACAGTGGGTTAGAAAAGGGTCAATCTGCAATAAAACTTTGAAGAAAGAAGAAGACTGACGAAGAAGAAGAAGAAGAAGAAGAAGAAAAACTTTTCTTATCAATTGTGAAAAATTAAATAAATCTTTTAGAAATGGTGCACTATAAAATAAAAGATTAATAAATTCATTTATGTTTTGATTTAGTTATTCAGAATAAAATATAATTGCGTTCGGAGAAGTCATTATATTTTTCTAAAATTTTTCGAACACAATTCATTAATAATAATTTGTATTCATTAGTAATTATAATCATTAATGAGTAAAACTGAAGTATATTTAATGTGTGTTAATTTCACAACCTTAACAACACATAACAACCCCTAGAATCACTTAAAACAAAAGATTTAAGTCTAGTTCCGTCTAGAATCGCCAAGTAGCCCACTGTGCGGTGGCTGGATTTTCGACACTAACTAGAGAGCTATGTCTGGAGGATGATTCTAGCGGCCGCACGCTCTGATTGGCAGTTTTCCGAATTTTTTCCACCAACATACTCACCAACGGGTCATGGATCGCGCGCGATGTTTCCTTCCTATTCCTTGACCTATCCTCACCTGCACTCTCTCTCTCTCTCTCTCTCTTACACTTATATTCCCTTCACTACCACACATAACCGGTAGACCAGTCGGGATCATAGAGCTTGACCCGGCTGGGGCGGTGCCCCGCTGGTGGGAGATACCTGAGGGAAATCACGCGATCTGTCTTGTAGGTCAGCGTCGGATCTCGGCACCCAGCGGGAGAAGATCACCGCGATGAAGCATGCAATACACTTACGGTGCTAATGACCTTAGCAGTTGACGCGTCCGGAATTACTAATCAATCAATCAATCAATCAATCAATCTCTTGCACTTTTGAAAGCGTCGTGTCTGTATTTCGACGCAATCTAAGCTGAAGGACAGAAATAAGATCTTCAGAACTTAGCTGTAAAGTGATTCATATTGCATCACATTAGAAGTCCACCAGCTCGATAGCATATGTAACTGCGAGTCCGTAACTGATATTTCGTAGACCGGAGGAGGAGAAGAAGCGGAAGGAGGGGAAAAAGAGAAAAGAGGAGTTAGGAAAGTCGCTCACGGGATTTGTGATGTGGGTTCTTTATGCGCACATTACAGTATGGGTTTTAAGTCACTATATTGGCAAAGGTATCAGTTACTTGCTTCAATAAAGAATATATGAATTAGTGTGCATATGTAAACAATAATCTGATCGGCTTATTGTCACATTGTCAAGCAATTATTTAGCCTCTCCTGAATGCCTTGTATAAAAAAAATAAAAATTAAATTATACAGCAAATTATACAGGGCTACGAAAAACATAAATTCTCGGCGCTTTTGGTTCTGATAGGTGATTTGAATTCATTTAAGCCAATAATTAATAGATCTGAAATCAATTTTTCTCTAACACATTGCTTTTGCAATTTCAAGGAAAAGACCGGTAAAAACCTCTTGATTAATGGAAGTTTTAAGAAACAAACAGTAAATAAACGATTTAAACCTAGATATACACAATTATACTGAGCGAAAAATAAGTATAAATATGTGTACAAGCTGTACACATATTATGCTTATTGATAACATACTTACAATAATAATAATGTTATATTTATACTAAAAATGTCAGAGACTCTGCTAACACTTTGTTTTGCTAAAATTTTGCCTCCTCAATCGTCTTGTGTGAAATTTTACTCTTTCTCTCTTTAAGGATCAACAGCCGTCTGTCATTACTTCCAAATATCTGCCCTCATAAGGTTTTTCCATTTCTTTCAGGTCTTGATGAAACTTCTCCGTGTTCGTAATCGAAATACCCAGATTATAAGGGAAGATATCAAGGTGTTTGTGGAGAAAATGAAGTTTGGTGTTATGTTACATTTTAAATTATTTATAGAAATTAGCATTAAATCCACCTTAAATTTGAAATATGAATGCTTTTTATTTCCTTAAAAATCGACGGAGATAGTTTTGAAAACTGACCAGGCCAGTCTTTCTTCATCACTAATTAAAGTTTCAGTGTGTTCATCTTTCATCAGATTTCTAATTTGTGGTTCAACAAAGATGCTTTCTCAGTCGTCCCCTTGGCCGAGATTGCTAAGTCAGTAGTGCCGTAGTGATTTCGGACCGAAGGGTCACGGGTTCGAATCCCACCTCGGACATGGTTGTATTTGTTCTTCTTTTCAACCTTTATCATCACCATATCGTTTCATTCTCATACCATAATGTTACATCCAATAGTGGTCGCTAATGAACTAGTAGTTGATGAGACCTTAAATAACAAAAAAATATGCTTTCTTTAAGCGTGATCTCTGAAAGAAAAGTAAATTTTGAACAAATATATTTAAAGCAATCTCCATTCTTATTCAGAGTCTTGAAAAACTTTAATTACACCAAGCTTGATATGGAGTGGTGGCAAAATAATATTTTCACGTTTAATCAAAACTTATTTTATTTTTATCTCAAAGTACTTCTGATTGACCAATCTCTTTTGACTTAGTGCAATTCGCGAACCAGATCCCATTCACATAGAAAGCAATAAAACTTAGAAAATCTTAGATGAAGACCCAGCAATATTCCAGGGGGGAATTCCAGCAGGGAATATAATTTTTTTAAATAGTTTTTCCATATTTTCGCATGTTTCCTTTAAATTAACAAAATGAGTACTGGCACTGAGGCATATTGATTTCGATTATAAAATAGAACAGTTTTGAGGCTGCGTTTCGAAGAATATACAGTATAAACAACCTCTATTGATCATCGACATATCTTATTCCAAATTTTGAAAGTACATTATGAAGGTTGTTGCCGTACACAAATTGACCCTCTTTCGTGAAATATTCAAGAAACCCTTCTTCTCGCAGTGAAACGTTGTGCTTGGATCGCCTGCATATTTTTCCCTCAACCGTGAGCCTAAAATCTGCACCGATTCCTATAAGAGGCCAAGATTTCGCATTGCAATCATTAAGTTCTTCTTGATTAAACAACTGGAGTATTCTCTCTACTTTGGGAAAATCAGTCAATTCCATTTGATGAAAGACTAAATACCTATATTTCTTTAGTGAGGTGTGTACATCTTGTCATTATTTCATTTATATTTGTCTTGTAATTTGTGTGAACTATATATTTTGTCTGTAGCCAATTTCTAAAGACAATTACTTTTTCGCTTCTTTCTTTAAAAAACCTTTTTGTAATAAAAATTTGTAAAAAAAAGCAAAAGAAAAGAATTGTGTTTATAAATTGGCCAAAGACAAAATTTATTGTATCATTTTGTATATCATGGTATTAATACGTGTAAGTGTGTATATTTTGGTGATGGCTTTTTACGCCATCCCTAAAGATGAAATGGAAATATTCCGAATATCCGGCAAAGTAATGTTTTAACTTTTCTACTCATTCCGACCAAATCCCGTGAACGAAATTTCCTAATTCTACTTCACGGTCGTGAATTCTACAATGGGAAAAAGGAGAAGAAGCGGATGAAGAACAACATTTCCAACCAAGAATTTATTATGTCTCAAGTGATTGGAGACGTTGAGATTTCGCCAGTAGCACGTGCTCATCATTCCCAGTGTCTTGCACGTGTGCCACCTTGTGTCCAGTCGCCCGGCCTGCCGGCCGGCCAGCCGGTCTGCCGCCGCGTCGCATGCCGCGCCGAGACCTCACAGCCAGCCGCCACGTGGAGCGCTGGCGTGCCTCCGGCCGCCGCATGCGATGCCCGTCGCGTCCCGTCCCGCGTCGTCTCGCGTCGCGTCGGGGACGAGCACCCGGCGCGGCGGCGTGGTGCGGCGTCTGGCAGCCAAGCCTCGGCCGAGCAATCGGGTAAAACCAACCAGGGCAACCTTGCGAATGCTCGAGGGGCCGGCGCGCCCGAGGCGACTCGCGTCGGCAAACACTCCATCTCTCGCCGGCCCCGCCCCCCCGACCCAGCCCTCCCCGCCCCCGACCCCGCCATCCCCACCCCCGACCCAGCCCTCCCCGCACCCGTTCTGCTCCTGCCTCGCGCCCGCCCCTTCTCCGTCCCACCCTTGTCCCCGTCCCTGCCGTCCCCGCCTTCCGCCCTCGTTCCCATTTCGCCCCTTCCTAATCCCCTTCCCGTCCCCACCTCCGCCTTTGTCCCCGTCCTATCGCTTCCCCGATCCTGCCCTGCTCCTGCCTCGCGCCCGCCCCGTCCCATTCCGGGTCCCGTCCCTGTCGTCCCCGCCTTCGACCCCGTACCCTTCCCATCCCTTCTCCGTTTCCCCTTTCCATTTCCCTTCCCGTCCCCTCTCCCCCGTGCGACCGCCGCGTCTCTGAAGGTCCCCGGCTTCGCCCCTGCCCCCAAACCACGTCCTTCTCGCACCGGCCCATCCCCGAACTTCCTTTAACCCACGCTCACTTCCGCTCCCACCGCGATCCGCCACCTCTAACCCCTACCCTTACCTCCAGTCCCCGCCACTCCCTTCATTACTTCACTTCCTTCTTTTTACGCAACTTACGGCAACGGAGAATAAAACGCCAATGATCAGACGTGGTGGGAGCTGGAGAAATGTTAATATGAGAAATGTAATGCTGCTCCGGAAACCTGACTTTTTTATTTTATGCAATCCAATAATTGTGAATGATATGGCGGCCGAATTCAAATGCAAGAATTTTTTTCACCTATTCAGCTTGTACTATTTTAGTATTACATAATCGGTGCAAATAATACGCTAGAGTTTGAAGTACAACATATAATTGCGGACGCACGTATACTGAGTGCATGAATTTGGGACTTACTAAATGCCCACACAAACCTAGATTGGGTTAATATAGCAAACCGAGAACAGCATTGCTCGCATACACCACCACCGCCGCCACCTTCCCTAGCACGTATCACACGACGACAAAAACTCCATCGCGGTTACATTCAAGAGAAACGGATGAAAAAAGGAAGAGAGGTTGGCTGGGAAAAGATTACTCTTCGTCGGGGCCAAGACCAATTGAGGGAAATGCATGCTGTTTCGCTTTATCCAACACATTTATAGAAACAATGTTAGCTGCACTGAAGTGAGAAAGGAGATTTTAAATATTTGTTATTATTATTATTATTATTATTATTATTATTTATATGAAAATCTATAAAATTCCTGTGGAAGGTATGGCTAATCTGGATACTGCTCCAAGCCCTCGTTTCAAATCTGCATAGAGAACCAAGCGTTAGTTGGTTCGGATTACCGAGATGAATGCTGTAGTACTAATTGATCACCTCAACACGAGGGATCTGTGTTTGAATCGTGCCAGGAGTATGCGCACAGAGTAGATAATATAAAGAATGGAAACTTCCCTGAATTCCGCGCGTCAATTTTTGTTCTATCTACCATATTGAAACCGAGTCTGGACAAATGCCACCTGGAACACCCTTATCTTACGTGACATTGGCTGGCCGGCATGCTATGTCTCGTTGCTGTATTCTGCTAGTATGGCATGTATTATTTTGCAGTTTTTAGTTCGCGAATTTTGTTTTAATTGACTGTTGTTTCTCATTATGTTTGTTTCGATGTGGATGTTAAATTTGTAAAAAAATTAAATAGTTAATGATTAAGAGGAAAGATGACAGACGATGTATTTACTCGTATTAATGCCTGCTCTTTGATATATCTTTCCCTCAATGAAATATATTTTAGTGCTTCCTTTCATTACAAGTGCCACAATTCATCAGACTAGCTCCTTAAAACTTCAATAGTGTTTCATTTACTATGGAGGTAGGGTAATCTATATCTATGCACATATGAGCAAGTATCGAGATTACTCGGTTTCAATATGACGAACAATGCAACTTCGGCATCCCTCGGATTTGAAAGAAATGGCCGTCAAGTTTCCTTTCTGTATACTTTGTATTGTGGTATGGATGTTTGTGTTTTTACTTTTGTGTATCCCCGTGTATCAGATTCAACAAGTTCGCATATAAGGCAGTGTCAAGGTACTATTCGAAATACACTCTATTGAAACGGGGAATAACTGGCTTGAACAAACTAAAGATAAACCAGAAGAAAAGTACTGCTCCTATACGCTTCAGACACCTATAAGCATTATTCTAAATCGTAGTCGAATTTTAGTTTTCGTCTCCGCCGCGTCTTGCCATCGCGCAATTTAAAAAGAATTTTTACGGCAAAATACTTTTATGAGCCCTGTTGACGCTTCGCCTTCGTAATAAATCGATAATTTGGCATTCATCTTATGCAGTTTGCAAGAAACAACCTTGAGTGTATGCAACGCTTAATTTCAGTCATTTTATGTAAAAACTTGGATACAAGTTCGTTGCAATAGGGGTTCAAACACGACAACGTAGAATCTTAAGGCCGCCACGTTTTCCATTTATGCTACCCTGTTTCACTTCACAAATATTGCTGCCCAGAGATAAATGTAAACTTCATGTGAAAACTATGCGCTGGCACCTCTTTGATCAACAGGGGCGAGAACCAACGTATAGAAATGATCTATAATTATGCCATTTAGAGACCTCGAGGAGCAACCGTGAGGGCGAGGGGACCGCTACATCCCGCCAACGCGCTCGCGAACAGACGAGCGCGATTAGACCATGAGCTATTACATGGCTGCTACCTTCTGCTTCTGTGACATATCTAGGACTACAAATAGATCGCAGACTCACCTGGAAAAATCACATAAATTCAATAGCCAATCACACATTTATTAAGATTTTGAAATTGTACCCATTTGTCAACAAAAAAATCAAACTCCAGTATGGAAACTGCAATATGCATTTTTAAATACATAATCAGATCCTCTCTAACATATGCTTGCCAGATATGGGGAGGTGCACCTAAATCTACATTACATAAACTGGAAGTTATACAAAAAAATGTCTACGCAGTGCACTAAAAGCTCCATGGAACATACGGAACAATCAAATTCTAAACGAACTTTCTATTGAACCCCTAAAGAAATGGATTTCCAAATTAGCCTTAAGATTCTATTCATCCTTACCCTCCTGCCCCGCTACAACAATATATAAGCTTGGCAAAACTTCAAATACTTTTCCCAGAATTAAGACTCGACATAGCAAAGATCTCCTTCATCCTCCATAATTTGCAATCATAACAGTCTAATTATTACTGCAGACCATTTCTTTTCACATTAAGATAAAATAGAAACTCTTTGCTGTAAATATTCATTGTTTTTTATTTACTGTTGTTTATATTCATAGTGTTAAATTAACAAGCAGTTAACAAGAGGTCCCACCTTGGAAGACCCTCGAAAAGTTATGTATAAGCTATTTTGTAAAAATTGTTAAAAACCTTTGGGTGGAGGGGCGTGGGTGGAGGGGCGTGGGTGGAGGGGCGTGGCGAGGAGGGACTTGAGGTAGTATGGCATAGTATGGAGGCGTGGCGTTGTCGTGGTGTGCACTGGTGTGGCGTGGAGAGGTGTGGCATGGAAGGGAATACGTGGAGAGGCACGTCGTGAAAGGCGTGGCGTGGAGTGGCGTGGCGGGTATTGTGTGGCGCGGGAGGGTGGAACCTTAAAGACGACAACTGCCGATGAAGGAGAATTATAATAATAAAAAAAAGACCATGAGCTGAACTACGTTAAACTGTGCGTCAAGAAAGTCTCTTCGCACCGAGCCAAATCAGAGACTTCTATTGAACATTTTATTTACGTTGGCAACAACCAGATCACTGGGAAACAAGTGAAGGGGAGAACGCTTCTAGCCTCTGTTATGATTGTGGTGAGTACGTTATTGCCTTTTTTATTTTATTACAAACTGCAGCTCTTGTTACCAACACAACTTCTGTTGCTAGTACTCTCACCAACAAGGTGCTACTGCTGAGAGACTTTCCTGGCGCACTGTTCTCTTATACTGTATGCCTTTTTGTGAGGAATTACGCAATAGCCGATTGGCCTCGAGACGTACCATCTCACAACGTGCAGAGTGCTCTGGAAGTGGGAAGTGAAGAGGCGAAGGAAGCGCTAGAGGTGCGGCGTGGGTCGCGAACGAGGCACAGCCGTTGAAGGCAGTCTGGTGATGGTGGAAAATGTGGTGGGGAGGATAGAGGGTGGGGCCCTCGGCGGAGTGAGACTTGTCGGGGCATAGCGGGCGAGAGAGCGTGGAGGGGCGTGGCGTGGAGGGGCGTGGCGTGGAGGGGCGTGGCGTGGAGGGGCGTGGCGTGGAGGGGCGTGGCGTGGAGGGGCGTGGCGTGGAGAGGTGTGACGTGGAGGGGCGTGGCGTGGAGAGGTGTGACGTGGAGGGGCGTGGTGTGCAGGGACGTGGGTGGAGGGGCGTGGGTGGAGGGGCGTGGGTGGAGGGGCGTGGGTGGAGGGGCGTGGGTGGAGGGGCGTGGGTGGAGGGGCGTGGGTGGAGGGGCGTGGCGAGGAGGGACTTGAGGTAGTATGGCATAGTATGGAGGCGTGGCGTTGTCGTGGTGTGCACTGGTGTGGCGTGGAGAGGTGTGGCATGGAAGGGAATACGTGGAGAGGCACGTCGTGAAAGGCGTGGCGTGGAGTGGCGTGGCGGGTATTGTGTGGCGCGGGAGGGTGGAAGAGAAAACGGGGCATGGGGGCGGGGCGGGGGGTGTGGGGGAGGGAGACGCTTGTGTAAGCGAGGTCCTTGGCCTCGCGCGGCGCCGCCGTGTGGCCCCCAGAGGTCCCCGCGGTTACATGCATGGGCTCACGGGACGAGGCACGAGGTTGTAAAATATGTGTCTCAACAAACGTCACTTTCTAAGAGGAATGAGGCTTTACAAATGCAGTTTTCCTTCATTCATAACCGCTCTTTTTAAGTATGTGCTTTTATCATCTTCGAATTCTATCAAATATTCTTTGGTACATTGCCCTCCTACTTATCTGTATTCAACTTATCTTAATCCTTCACTCCTCATTATCTTATAACCTGTCTTAACCATCTTGCTTGCCTAACCCATATATACACTTTTGAGATCCACATTTGCTTTCAATCTTTTCGCCTTAACCATACCGTAATTTTTGTTTACCATTGTATTTCGGTCCAATTTCCATTTATTCGTTTTCTTTTATGTCCTGTATGTAATTTCCTCCTTACACTGTAGTTTACAAGGAAGAGTATGAATCATCCCTATAATATCTCGAATTTGTTGGTCGTAAAATCTGCGTTTAAGGGGAGATGGTACTATGAATACCACCCATGATAAATTTGCTACTATTGATGAACCTTTTCTAGAAAATGGTTAATTAAAAAATTATAAAAATATTTGGCAAATTTAAAGGAATAGTAATTGTTATTATTTTGAATATTTAGCTAATAAAAATAATTAGCATTTTTTAATGATAACTCTAGCCCAATTGTTTTCACTATTTTTGTGCAAGAATTTTTATAATTTTTATTATTGAATATTGTTTATATAAAAATGTCAATTTATTGCTAATACTGTAATAAACCTATCCTGTAAATCATAATAAATTGTGAACAATAGTTTCTGAGAGAAAAGTATATTCATTACAAAATAAGTACATTTTAGGCAAATGCCATTTGAAAAACGTCTGTACTTCCCATTGCTCTTCTAGAATATTCCTTCACCACATTCAGGATCATCATTTTCAGCGGAAAAACCCATGCAACCAACGTAAGAACAAGAGTATGTTTCAATAACTTGAACAATTCAACATGCGTTTAAACTTACGAAAAATATCCACAATTGTGTGCAGTGTCAAAACGGGGGCGCGGCTCATGCGCACTAGGACATTTACATAAGAATTAAAGGAACTTCCAGGCGTCCTGGAAGAGAAATGTTAATCTACTCGGAAAGCAAAAAATTGAACTATTTATTTAGCCAAAAAACGAAAATCGATGATTTGACCCATATCATGATGCCTTCTCCCCTTAAAGTTATTTTCAGCTCTAACTTTGCACAAGCGACAGGATGTTATATTAGTGATGACTCCATATTTTCTACGTAATTAGTAAAGAGAAAGTATTGTAATCGTGCGGCAGAAATATGTGTTTTTTTAAAAAAAAGAACTGTCAGACCCTGGTAACAAGAAAGTGTATAAATCTTGTTCCTATATGTCGTAAACTACTTCCTCCTGTATGTCGTGAACACCTAACACATTGTGCAATCAGAATCCATATTTTATTCGTACTTGATAGCAAAATATTGATTGACGACAAAATGTTTACCTGTTGGTCTGTGGTCAACCCTTGCGCCAAACTTTTCAGACTGTTATTCAAAAATTGTTATCCCCGATTGATCTAAGTGAACTTGAGGTTTTGGGAGTTCGAATAAGATATTTTGATTGGGAATACTTTACGTGAAGCTTCAATATTTTTAAAATTTTTGTAAAGATCGCTCCAAATTTTTTGATTAATTTTTGTTTTAGGATAACGTAAAGAACAGATAGAGGAAATGTATAGGTCTAATGTTCTTTCAAATTCCTGATTAATCGAAAATTGCAACAGTTACGTTTTCTTGGCATCTTGCTTGAACTACAATATTGAAGATGAGATTTTTTTCTGAATAAAATCTCTAGTTCAAGGATAGATCTTGAAATGAGGCCATGTAAAATTTTCTGAAAATGTGTTTCGTGTAAATTGACATGTTATAAGACAATTTTTTAAACAATTATTTTCTCATAAACAGCTTCGAGTTGTTTCTTTAAATTGACTCCTCGCATATGTTAAGGGTTGATACAAAATGTTCCGCTGGTCCCATTTTTGGCGAACTTTGAATTTTCGAAAATTGAAACTATTGAATGAATGAATATATATTTGTATTGGCTTTAAACTTGATTATACGCCATTATACAATTATGGACATCATTAATCAATGAAACAGATCAATACAGTTACTCAGAAACATAAAAAAAATTACAAAAACAGAAATAACAAAAACACATTAATTACAAAAAACAACATAAAACTAATAAAACTTTTAGTACATTTATATTACACGTTCACAAGTCATGTTACAATGAGTTTTCAAAAGCCATGACTTTTCATAGCATTCTATTATGGAAACTTAATTATACGCTAGTATACAGTTATGAAAACATTAATCAATGAAATGGTCAAATCAATACAGTTACTCAAAAATAGAAAAATTATATAAACACCAAAAGCACATTAATTACAAAAAACCTAGTTAAAAAAGTTAAATATTAATTTATTATTTTCTTTGATGAATATTTTAAATGCTCAGATATTCACCTTATTCCCATTTAAATTAATATCAGTTATCTTTTATACAGTTTAGTTATTCAATTTAGTTTCAGATACAGCAAATTCATTCAAATAGAGCAAATGACCGTAACTTAAAGACAGAATTAAGAAAATAAAAATGATTGAATATTGTTTTGATCATTTAGTCTCAATAGTTCCAGGATGTTTTGATTTTTTACCACATTGTTTCTTAATGGTTAATAAATTGGGCAGAGTTTTATAATATGTTCTAATGTTTCCTGTTGATTGAGATTGCATACCTTACACCTTTCTAGTTCAGATAGTTTATAGGTTATGTTTTTGAATTTTAGTTTTACGGTGTTTAAACCAGCAAGCCTAATTTGTGCCATTATTTTGATTTGTGCTAATGGTATTTTCGAGTATAAGTATGGTTCACATTTAGGGGATTCTGTATCTTTTATTAATTTGTAAATTGGACTGTAGGATGAGAATGCTACTCTGTTTAAATCCTTTTGAAAGACATTATCTGCGTACAGGTTGCAAATATGTGAAATAGTCATCTCAATCTTACTCGAATCTAGTAGATCAGCAAACAGCTGATCGCTACCGAGGAACTCGAGGTTGGTTTTCAGAATATTAACCCAGTTATATTTTCGATTATGAGTATTTTCAGATGTGTTACTTAGATTGTTTAATAGTAAATAGCATTGTCTTGGGTATCTATTTTCAGGCATTTGTATCAATTTCGTAAAATACAGCATTGCTCTCTTCAGAATTTGTGTACTCAATGGGGCCGAACCTGTCTCCATTCTTATCATGTATCCAGGAGTGCATTTCGGTAACCCTAACAGAAGTTTAAAGAATCCTGCTTGAAGTTTGTCCGCTATATCTAAATGCCGCGGTCCCCAAATGGATGAAGCGTACAGGAAGACAAAGTTCACTGTTGAATTGAATATATCTAATCTAGATTGCCAATCTGCAAATTTACCTTCAATTAATATCTTCCAAAGGAATCCCATAGCAATTCTAGCTTTGGACAGGAACTCGTCTGCAGCTGTTTTAAATAATCCTGAGCTAGTGAATGTTACTCCTAAATATGTATAAATTGATACTAATTAACATAGCAAAAGTACAATATTGACGATAGTTATTTGTCTTAAATAAAATCTATTTAAAAACCAGATCTTTGAAAATGATCAGGAACAATTTTTTTTGGAAAATTTTATAGTTTTTGCGTAATTTCTGCTTAAAGTTAATGCAATTTATAAAGAAATTTCTTAAAATGGCTCCAAATTTTGTCTTTAATTTTCCACGAATAGATCAAAGAGCGCTTAAAAGTAGAGCAGATCACAAATTCGTTGAACTCTCTGGATTTTGAAAATTGCATAATTTAGAAATAATGGGAAGGACCTTTAATTTTTTAGTGTCGAGTAAAGCGAGCATCCTCGAACCAGAGCGTGGTGTAGCACTAAAGTGCTTCGTCTGTTGACCGACTACAGTTTGTTTAAATAACGTGCAGTGATAAACTTTTTACACTTCCCAACATTTCCCAACAGGACCAATGCGTTGGAGCAAAGAAAATACTTCTAATACGGTAGTATTTAAAAAGTAAATAATTTTCCCTAGGCTAGAACTAAAGCTACATTTTCTGCATTACAAATAATCATCTACGACCACGCATTCGACCAAGCATTCCAAGTAATCTCGTACACGTGACTTTGTAATAGTCGCTGTAGAAACGACACTTAACTATTCTTCAACAGACACATATTTAAGGTAAGATCCCGCTGTGCCCGTTCTTTCATTAGAATCAGTCACACAAACGGACGCAGAATAAAGAAATATTCCTCTTAAAGCGTATACAATTAAACTATACGTATTCCATAACTCAATATTTTCAATATTTCTAGTCAATATTTGGATTTTCTTTTAAGATGTCATTGGCAATTCCACTTGGCGCAATCCATGGAATTATTTGATAAAATAAAATCTAGAATATTAGAACAAAAGTCTTGGGACAATATTCGGGAATTATGTAAAATTGGATTATGTATAATAAAATAAACAATCTACTTGCGAGATGGACTACTCCAAAACGTTTTTTCGACCGATATTTTAGGTGATTTCTTATTATTATTTCAACCATTAAATGCTTCGTGTTATTAACTGTCTAATTTCGCGGTGATTAAAAATACATGTCTCTATTAGTAATTTCCAATGCGCGCAGAAATCAAATGGAAAACGCACCGCCTGTGACCATGTGGGAGTCATCAACAGACTTATTAGATGCCCAGGAACTTGGAAAAAGTACATAAACAGCTATGTATATTGTAGGAATGCTGACGAGACATTATCGCCATAATTAAAGCCATGTTTATTACTAAGGGGTCATCCATAAATCACGTAACACTAAAGGGGGAGGGAGGGGGTCCCATGCAGCGTTACGCTGCGTTACGTAGAGATAGGGAAGTGCGTTACAAGGCAAAGGGGTATTGAAAATACTCGAAATTTGCGTTAAGTAATTTATGGACGGCCCCTAATTCCCAATTTTCCAATCCTCAATTTTCTCTGAAAAATACAAAAATTTGATTATTGTCGGAGCAAGCTCCTAAAAAACTACTTCAATTTACAATTGCACATTTAATATACACTCTCTTGTCAAGCACATAGCAGCCCAGCCTGGTACAAGCTATAATTCTGATTTGTATATTTATATTTAATCATTCATTCTATTATTACGATTCATCCACACGACTGTGTTGCAATATTGCGCAACGACCATGACACTCCGCCTCGCCAGCATTTCCGTCCAAACTCTTCCTCCGTCGACGTACAGCTACGTAGCCAAGATTACTGGAACCGTGATGTAATTCATTCGATTGACAAAATAAATTAATACATTTTTTCCTCCTCCAATTATATTATTCTGCGTGTTTTCATACTGCGAGTGTAGACAGATTTCTCATATTCAGTGCATCAGTGCTCTAACGTACCGGCGGTTTTGTATGCGGAATTGCATGTTCAATAAAAGAAACAGGATAAATTTCACAACACATTTAAGTAAAATTAAGAGTGATAAAGATGAGCATGCAAATAAGTGATGCACTATTTTACAAAATTCTTTCGAATTATATTTGAGATATTTCGGTTTACTAGTCTGACTGAAGTGATAACAGAAAGAAACAATTAATTTGGCGCTACAAAAAAATATGCCGTTTTGGTAGCATCTACTCTCTCTGCTTCCTTCGTTGAACAGACGTATCGCATCTCTCAGCGGGGAAGAGGAGCTGACGGGGCCCGATGAAGAGTCATCCACAAAGTTCTTACTGCTGTTGTGGCGCGATGACTTCCTTGTTGAGCGACTGGCCGCCGGCAGAGCCAGCTGCGCAACGGGCAGCGGGGGAGGCGGGCTTGCCCCACACGGTGTTGGGCTCGATCTCAACCACCCGTGGCGGGGTTGCGCGATGACGGCTGCCAACGACCCGGCTCGGTCGTCGCTTCCTCGATCACCCAGGCCGGACACAAGAGGAAAACGCACAAACAAAGGGCCCGCTGTGGCGTCGGTGATGCCACTTTATCGTGACGATGGACTGGGTGCGATTCCCGAATCAGGGGAGACCGCAGTCGAAGTGCCGGTTGTAGTTCTAAGCACAAGTGTAGTGGCGAAAATGAAATGCAACTTAATGCTAGTGCAGTTAGAAAAGCACGTTATTGCAAGTGCATTTTAGAAATGCAGGGTATTGCAAGTTAAATTTAGAAACGGAAGCCATTACAAGTGCGAGTTCCAGACGCAAGTGATTCCAGAGCTTCACTCGCGAGAACAAGAAAGCTTCAGTTCCCTCCTCTGATCCGAATGCCTCACCCTGATTGCTTAAAAGTAGGGAGCGGTGGCGGAGCGATATTCGAACCAATGGTGCGCTTTCTCATGCGACACAAAAAATTGCCGTTGCGTATGTGTTGCCGACGGTTGATACATGGTCCATACGTGGGGGCGAGGCTATGTCCTTTTTAGTCTTAGCGGTCAGTGAAATGCGATGCAGTTTCAGCCTACGCGGCAGTCTTTCAAGACATTGTATTGTAAAAGAAACCGTTTGGTCGACGCGCGTGTGCGCGTTAAAAATTGCTAGTTCCTGCAATTTTATTGGGAGTGCGTGGGTCAAGCGGTGTACCTTTGGTACGGATGTATTTGTCCTTGGAGTACCACACCTGCGCACATGCGAACAAAAACACGCTACGGCCTACCTAACTGCGCGGTATTGAATGCTACCCCTCCCGCATATGACAGCTGCGTCGCGTCGTCTTTTGAATCTTCCCTTTTTAGTGAAGGAAACTGTGATGTCGCGCTTATCACGTCGCGCATGACTTTTGGATTTGGCGCGCGAGCAGCAAGACAGCGCGCTCTGGCGGGAATCGGCGGCGGCAGCGGCAAGCGGTGGGCACGGCCTAGCAGGCTCGAGCCGTGAGAGCGAGTCGCCGCCTATCATCGGCCCTTTAAAGGGAGCCGGCCGGCACCCCGAGGGCAATCCCGAGTGAGTCCCCGAGAGAGACCCGAGTGGAGTTACGAGTCTTGTCCAGAGAAACAGCAGTCAGGAGTCTATCGTCGTGGGGCGACGATCTCAGCCAGCGTCGGCGGGAAACGTCCAGGAGCCGGACGTATAGAGAAGCAGGGAATTGGAGATTGCCAAGGCTAGCAGCTATTGTAATTAAGGAATCAATAAAGTGTTGTTGAGTTAGCGTGCGACTTTCATTTATGGACATGACAGAAACATTTTGGACTGCTGCCGAATGTTATGGCCCGGGGTAGGGTGGGTCGATCTTAAAAAAACAAGGCGCCTGTCTTTTGAATCTTTTTTGGCGGCGACTCGAAGCGGCGTAGATACTTGACGACCTGCGTTTCGGAGTCGTCTTGCGAAAGACAGCTTGACTATTTGTCGCACGCGGCCACAGGCCATAGGAGGTCGTAAACTTCCGCTCGCGCTCTCTATTGCGCCGGGGGCAACCGGGGCGGCGGTGGAGATGGTGCACCGGGTTGGCGCAGGTACCGCGCCGAATGCCTGCGCCGCGCCAAACAGTTTAATTATTAAGATCGAGGCTGGCGTTGATCAAGCACGTTCACCGAGGTTGTAACTTTACACTGCTTAGGATGAAGCTGACGTTATGCGACAATAAAATTCCTACAAAGAGGCTTGTCCATCATTAAACATTTGCTATTCACAAATTTCTATTCACGAGTTGCTATTAACGAGTTTGCTAGTCACGAGAAATATGGAACAACAATATTTTTTAAATATTTTTATGAAGTATTTGCCTAGTATTTTCTATTTACGTGGTTCTCTATATATACAATGCCAGGCTATTGCGGTATTGATGATATTTGTTTTTCTGTTTGTCAAATCATTAATTTATTACAGTTTTCTACGGAAGTATTTTTTTTGGTCTTGGGGAGAGTGCGTGATACTTTTTGGAAAAACAATAATGTGTGGTATGTTGAACAACATATTTGCTGTCACAGGGCAAATAATGTGTAACTAATTTCCAATGTGCGCAGATATTGAAAGAAATCTATGCAATCTCCGGGCTTGAGAGAGATATTTATGATTTTGTTACATATCCAGGAAAAGTCGAAAAAACAACAACACAGAAAATGGATTTAGATTTTGACTGAAAAATACAAATATTTGATTGAGTTAATCCGCCTATTCTTATAATGCTCTCATAATGCTCTTATAATACCAACTGAATTCTCATTCTCGTATATTAGTGAATTGCAATTAAAATATGTTCATATTTTTTCTACGAATTCTATATATTTTCTATTTAGTTGTTATGCCAAATATGAAGGAATTCGTTATGAGCTCAGGATGATATATTTTGATCGATTTGCCGGTCTGTAAAGCGCAACTTTCAAAACAATTTGCGAGGCTTTTTCGAAAAAAATAATAGTCCTGTCAGCCAAATGTTTTGCTTCAAGAGAACACCAGTTTGGGCAGCCTAGCAATTCGTACAAGTCTTATTTTACTCCCGGAGTATTTCATTTTACCCATGTATTTTATTCCTTTGCCCGAAAGATATATAACACTGCCATATCCATGCTGTGTACTTTGAATAAAGTGCGGCGAGAAAATCACATATCTGTCCGTTGTGTTTCTCTGGACCAGTACCTGGTGTCTTTTCATTACTTCCGTATTAATTTCCATTGAGTTTTATTTAAGTAAAAGCGTTTTATTTACGCCCTTTGGTATTCATGACTACTTTGCATTCACTAGAACTTGCGAGAAGAATTCAGTATTCGTCACCGCATCTCTCTTGCACAACGGTTCTCCTCGCTAAGCAGACGTCGTTTCTGCTTTCAATAAGCGAACGTAACTTATTGATTAGACGTCGTCTACACGGTGCCGGAAAAAGGTATTGGAGAGTGACAGGTACAGACGTTGAATTTGGGATTTGTTCGACAAACGATAATATCCGAATCGACGCGTTCTGTTTACATTCTATTTATTTTCATCGTAGCTCTGAATTGATTCACGGAGGAGAGAGTAAATTTAAGGTTTTGAGCTCGTAATGAATTGATTTGCACAAAATTTGCAATATGTGAAATCTCATTCTTTGGGATGAATTTTACCTATTACGCCATGCCTTTTTCGTCTGAAATTTCTGGACTGATAAATACTGTAACAAAAACAAATGAAACACATTCCTTTAATCATTATACTACTTTTTATGTGAACCAAGATAACATTTTTAAATCGTGAATCGTTATGCATTTATCAAATTAATTCAGTTTAATTTCTTAAATTTTGATTATTTTCAGCATTGAAAATGCATAGTAATACAAATATTTTGGAATTAAATGATTATTTTGGATATCAATCGTTATAAGACAGTATCAAATATGCACATGATTCTAAATGTTCTAAAATATTTATATTTTAAAAAGTTTGTTGCAAAAGAGCCAGTGCTCATTACCTGAAATTGAACGCAGTACCCTCATTAATTTTAGCTTTAATCATTATATCGTATTGAAAGTTGGTGATCTGGACAATAACCTATACATTGCCAATGAATGTAGGATGATCACGTCTTACCGTATTACACGCTAGTAGCGTTGCTTAAACGTTTCACTGAGATGGTGAAATTTAAATTAAGTATATTTCCTTTAAAAAATAAAGACGTTAATTACAGTAATAAAAAAACCTTAGAAAAGAACATTTATACAATATTAATTTAAACAAAATACTCTCTTCTTTGTTTCGTACCCCTGATATGACAAACATAATATTCATTAACTATAGCAACCTCTACTAAATTATCACTTTAGAGACTTGTATTGTTCTTAACTTATTTAAATTCTGTTGTAACTATTAAATTATTTTTCATCTTTCAATTTTCCAAGGAGCCAGTAACCGTATGCAGACATCACAAAGAATCACACTTTGACATCCATCTCTTGCCAGCCAGCCAGCCAGCCAGCCAGCCAGCCAGCCAGCCAGCCAGCCAGCCAGCCAGCCAGCCAGCCAGGCAAGCCCCAATTGCTAAACCCTATTATTTCCCCATCGTTATTTTGCTTAAATTTCATTTCATTACCCATTACTTGTCTCATCCTCTATTTCCTAATACACGAGCTCTCAACTTATTTAATACGAGATTTCCTTCAGTGCATAAACTAAAGCGTAGTTTCTCATAATATACAGAATGTTGTAGTGCTATTCAGGATACAATTGGTATTACACATAGAGCTATCTTTGAACCAGAAATTTCTAGTTGGAACCAGAAATTTCTAAACACGCGTACCCCTTAACCCATGGCCGCAAGGCTGGACGCCACTGGTAGGTCTTAGCTCGTAAACAGCTGTTGTGCCAAAGTACATACATTGACACCTCCTTCACTTTCTCGTAAAAACAACAGCAATGACTCATACACTGACGGTGTTCAACACTCGTTCATTCACACATATCCATTCAATGCGCATTTCACTAGTTACAATAATACTGTTTACTTTTATTAATAGAGAGTGGCCAGGGCCCTTGAATTCGTCTTTTCTAGTGGAATGGCAAAAGTAATTACGAAGCGTAGTTTAGTCAATTTATGCTTCATTCACCATGAAGATTTCTCGGTCCCATTGCGGCAATCTTCAGTGCTACAAACCAAAACTAGTGCTGCCACAGAATGGCACAGAATTTCCCGTATTAGTTATATATTTCCTTGGATCTAGGCTAGCTGTTCATACTTGCCACATACTCTCGCCAGCTGCCATCTATCGCCGCCCACACTACATTTTTTTGACATTTTCTTATTTTTTCGTTTTCCTAGGGGTAGAACGGAAATATTAATTTTAGAATGTTAAATAATGGCACAAAAATGGCAATTTTCTTTGAAAAATTTGGGTCCTTTTTTAAGAAAATGGCGTTTAAGCGCCATTAAAAATGCGAAATTTGAAGCTCTTTTTACTTTCCCGTATACGTACGTATACACGGAGTGATATACGTAGTATAGGGAAAGTTATGTAATGCGCGAAAAAATGGCAAATTTTCGGCGGAAAAAAATTAATTGCCGGGCCGTGAAAACGAATAAGTGGATAAAACCAGTTGCTAAATTAAGAGAAAAAATCCCCTAACACGTGGTGTAGCCAGAAACCCTGTTTTCTAGGTCCTTGATACCGAAAACACAATTGAAAGGAAAACGTCCGTCTGTCCGTCCGTCCGTCTGTGAACACTGCTAGCGCCTAAACCATACGTACGATTTCTTCCAAAATGGATATTCCCCGGTCGATCTGATTCTAGTCGAAGCTTTGAGATTTTGAAAAAGATTCTTCAAAATTTGGGGGTACTTTATATGAAGACCCCGGGGATTTTCAAAATTTTCTCAAAAACGGCTCTAACTTTTTCTTTAAATTTCTTGTATGAATAGAGTAAAATACACTTTTTAACATGGCATAGGTCCGATTTTCACGTACAGTTCTGAATTTTCGAAAATTGTGAAAGTTTGACTTTTTTTCGGCGTCTTTCTCCAACTACAAAATTGAAGACAGAGATTTCTTCTTCAAATAAAATTTGTTCTGCATAGAGAGTTCTTTCTTTAAGGTCATCTACATTTTTTTGAAAATATTCGTATTTCTCGCGCAATATTGCGTGCAATATGTACAATTTTAAAAAATTACAAAAACAAGATTTTCTCAAAAACGGCTCCAAATTTTTTCTTTAAACTTTTGGTAGGGATAGTGGTAAATGTACTCTACCAATGACACAAAAGCCATTTTGGTCTATTGGTTGGTTTTCTCAAAAATTATAGAAATGTAAATTTTTTTACTTCCCTCTCATGTCGTTAATATTTGCATTATCGGCTATATTTTCACATTATTATATTTACGAGTATATATGCTTTAAATAATGTCAAGTAAAGTTTCTCGACAACATTACCGTTTTCTGTGAAAAGTAGCTCGAATTTCGGCATTTTCAGAAATGCTCAAACGCCAATTTCTCAAATATGGCTGCAAATTTTTCTTCAAACTTTTGTAACGGATAGTGCTAATTACACTCTTTAGTATAGTGTTATGTTTATTTTGAGTTAATTTTTTATTTTTTCAAAAATTACATAATTGTAAATTTTTTGAAAGATCTCTCACATCTTTAATATGCACATTATCCGCAATTTGTAAAGATAATTATATTTGTGAGTGTAAGTGCTTCAAATAACTTCAAATAAAGTATTTTGAAAACTCAATCATTTTCTGTGAAAATGAGCTTCAAATTTTGCATTTTTAGTAGCGCTAAAACGCCATTTTCTCTTGAACGGCACATCTTTTTTAAAAGAAAATTGCCATTTATGACTAGGTTTTTGCGTTCTTTAATATTCTAAAATTAATGTTTCCGTTCTACCAATAGGAAACCGAAAAATTAAGAAAATGACCAAAAAAATGTACTCTTGGCTGTGATAGATGGTAGAAAGAGTATGTGGCAATTCCGAATGGCTAGCGAAGACCCAAGGAAATAGAAAACTAATACGGGAAAGTCTGTGCCATTCTGTAGCACCACTAGTTCACAGTAAATTTTTGTGTCTTCAAAAAAATTCGTTTGAAGTACATTAACTCACAAATACAATAGTATTCACCAATGGCTGGTAATGTGCATACTAAAGGTGTGAGAGATCTTTGAAAAAAAATTACATTTATGTAATTTTTGAAAAAACAAATAACTCAAAATAAACTTTACGTCGTATTAAAGCGTATAATTAGCAATATCCGTTACAGAAGTTTGAAGAAAAAATTTGCAGCCGTATATGAGAAAATGGCGTTTGAACGTTTCTGAAAATGCGGAATTTTGAGCTATTTTTTACAGAAAACGGTTGAGTTTTTGAGAAACTTTACTTGACATTATTTGAAGAACATGTACTCGTTAATATGATAATGCAAAGAAATCGCCGCTAACGTAGTTACGATGTCAATGACAAGTAAATAAAAATTCATTTTTGTAATTTTTGAAAAACAAAAGTAATAGAGCAAGATGGCTTTTATGTCATATCATAAAGTACATTAGACACTATCCTTACCAAAAGTTTAAAGAAACATTTTCCAGCAGTTTTTGAGAAAGTCTCGTTTATGTAATTTTTTAAAATTGATCAAGATTTGTATTTAAATAACAGTTCATTAAGGGAAAATCTCTATCTTTAAAATTATAGTTGTAGATGCCCCCCAATAATTGCAATTTTGCAATTTTAGATAAATCTGGGATTTCATAAGACGTACATTATTCTCTTAAGCCTTCTTTATGCTCTGCGAGGACAAAGTTGAATGAAAAAAATTGGAGCTATTTTTGAAAAAAGTTTGAAAATCCTTTTGAGGTGTCATGTAAATAATTCATAAATATGGATTCTGACTTCACAACGTGTGCGAGGAAGTAATTGACTATATCTATAGAAAAAGGTTTTATTGACTTTTTTGTTATCAGGGTCCGGCGTTATGAGCCCTGCGCAAGTTTACAATACTTTCACTTCTTACAATGTACCTGCGAAAAAGTAGAAATAAAAGTTAGTGACGCTTATGGAAGCTACTTCGAACAATTGCTAAAAGGAATGGAGTATTCACCTGAAGATAGATACTTAGGAATAGGATCTTTATTTTGGGATTTGAAGGTAGTTGGGTGTATGGAATGTAACGTGTATGATAAATTGCCTCAAATTTTTATCAGTTGTCAGCGACAGTAATCCAAGGAAGGAGATGGCATATCTGAAGTGTATGTGTGTGTAGAAATGAGGGAAGTTAAGTTTTGAGTGTCGTGAGAGATGGTTTTATTTTTGATTAGTCTGTCAATCTAAGAAATATTATAACGATTGTCGAGAGCTGTTTGCTTTATGATGTGACTCTCTTTTCTGATGTTCTGAGGGGAGAGACGAATAGAGAATAGTTTATGAATCGTACTGTGGAATGCTGTGATGTTTGTGAGAGGGTGTAAGTTGTGATGTATTGTGCATGACTCTCTCTAAATCTCCTTAAGTTTTTCAATTATAGGAAATTAAGTATGGTCTCTTTTAATTACCATAAATGACTGAATATTTAGAACTGCCTCTTCTCCGCTAGTATTAAAACTCTCCTAAACCTTGGCCCTCATTCATTTATTCAAGAAACTCACTTTCCAGTCTCAATGATCCAGACAAGAAATATAGACTTACCAAGGCAATTAGAATCCTATAGAAACTTAACAGCTGGGTCGACCGACCTGCATATCGGATTCACGCTCGCGGCATGCTCTGAGAGCAGACTCTCCCAGAAGGGAAGTACAATTAGCACGCAAACTAAAGGATTGCTGTGAAAAGGGCGATGCGAACGCCTCATTTCATTAAGAGATACTTGTTACCTGAAACAGAAATGAATCCCCCTGCGAGATAAGCGACTGAAGATGTCACTGTTTGAAGTAATCTCACAAAGAATCCTTATGCAGAAAGATAACTCAATAATTTTCACTATTTTCCGCTTCTTATTATAATACAGATCAATATTGCCTGAATAGGACGAGATGGCTCAGTGCATCAACTGATGTTACTGCAGTGCCTTCGACCGGGAGGTCCTAGGTTCGAGACCCGATTGCGGCAGAATTTTGGAATTTTTTTCAGCTAGGTCGATTCCAATCGCTGTCTGGAGGAGAAATCTAGCGGCCGGCTTCCCTGATTGGTAGTCTTTCGTGGTTTCTCCGATCAACACCTGGCGAATGCCGGAGCAGTACCCTAATACTGACCACGAAATTTGCGTGGTCAGACGGAAGAGCAGGCCTGATGGCCTGAGTCTCGCCACCTAAAATAAGGCATTAATTCAATTCAATTCAATTCAATAAACGGCCCTGAACCGCCCCCGATCTTTCCTTCCTCTTCCTTGTCCTATCCTCACCCCTTACACACACTAACATGCACTACACTACACATGTCGGGAGCTTAGAGCTTGTCCCGGCTGGGGTCGTGCTCCGCTGGTGCGAGGTACCTGGTTGGGGAAAACCCGGTTAGCCTACGGCAGGTGGGCGCCGGAGCTCGACATACAGCGGGGGAAGATCCTCAGCTCCCGAACAAAACATGTACTACATTTACGGGATTAACTTGCTTGTAGGTGGCATTACGTCACTGTAAAACTGGATCATGATAGTCTTTTAAAGACGCCAATTGAAAGTTCGTACACCAAAAGGGATGTTAATTCTAATTTTTTCTAGTAAACTAATGATTCATTAAAATGAAATACATTAGTTATTAGCTGGAAGTTTGACATGCCAGCTATTAGGAATCGCCTATCTAAGTGCGGAAAAATCTACGCTCGAACTGGATATTACGACTAGCATCGGTGAGTTCACTTTCTCGTCATTGTCTGAGGAGTTAGGCGACAATACTTTGCGAGTAAAATCCCGAATTTACGATTCTCAAACTTCGTTTAAGAATTATCACAGACAGCATATTGTCGTGTTCTAGGTAGTGAGAAATGCGCGAACATTTTGAACGAATACAAACAAATATGCCGTAATTACGTGGAAGGTGAAATTTTAAGAAACATATTGAAAAGAAAAACAAGAAATTTTAATGAAGAGCTAGAAGTTTGGCAGGTAACTTTGGATAATCGAAGCTACCTTCAAGAACAATTCCAGTAGTAAAAGAAATTGTATGAACGGAGACAATCAAAATGTACTGTGTAGTAAATTAGCGTCAAGTGAAAGTTAAGATCACTAAATGAATCAAAGCATTTAAGAAAGCTCAACAAAGGGGATACGTTTTTACTCCTTGTGGTTTAATTCATCTCTGTAACGCAATCTCCCCTCGTGAGAACAACTCGCATAAATTCATTTACATTGGACTGACGAATCGCACGTGTAGCGAACACATCGTAATTCCGAGATGTGTATGTCTGCCTGTGTATTGACCTCTTGACACAATTCCCTCTCCATACATTCACGAATTAATGAAGCATTAACTCGAAAGCAGCTCGCCGCTTCTGACAGCGCATCCCAGATTCCATTCTCGCGTTGGCTGCCAAAAGCCCTGATTTAATCGCCCCACCTCTGCCTTTCCTTGATTCACTTTAAAAGCGAATCCTAACAGAAGCGAAGTGATTGGTTGTAGCAGATTGTTGTGTAATTGTGGAAGCGGATACAATGTCTTTGTTTCTTCTTCTGAAAGGATGCCGACTGAACTTCATTTAAATGTTTTAAACGCCAGTTACTACGTTTTAAATATAAAGTAAAAGTAATTAGAGTTAGAAGTTCCATTTTAGTTGCACGACGAATTTGTAGTTTTTAAACATTTTCATTGCCTCTCTTATTCCCATGGGAATAGAAAAGAAAACATGTCATTGGAATTTTTCGATGCCTGGTTATTTTCCAAAACTCTTCACGTCTCATATACACATTCGATTTAATTTACCTCGTAGGATGGTTATAGAACTAGAACATGGATATCAGGAATAGAAGAGCCCAGAGATAGTGCAGCTTATCTTTTGTAGTGCTCTTTCCACCCGAGATACAACAGAATACAGCAAAATACAACGGAAATTTGATGAGCCTCGTTCGCTGGTGTGACTGCGTTGTCGATATCATGGTAAAGTTTCCTGCAACACTTGCTTACATTCACTTTATTTACTGTCCTCTGGAGTTCTGGTAGTGCGCATTAGTCTAATCACTTCTCAAATTATCCGTAGATTTTGCTCTTTAAAAGGCTACAATTGAAGGTGTGAAATATCCGAGAGCGCTCTGAAGCCATTTCAATTTTACGGCGAGCTTTTCCTCTGTTCCACCACTTCCGATATCCCTGATAACTAGCCTCAAATAAAACTGACACAACTGCCCTCTGGCGGATAAATTGATAGATAGAGATCTGACGTTTTACTTTTGGGAAAACACCATAATGTCTTTATCTCTTGCATTACTTGAAAATAGTTATTGTTTGAGTTTTTATCTAACAGTGATATCGCTGGGGAACGATACGTTTTTGCTATGATTCAAATACAGAGCGAGATAAGTCCGTTTCTACCACAGATTTCATGAAGTACTTTTTTTTATTTACTGACATTGAGGAATTTATTTACTGACATTGAGGAATTTATTTACTGACATTGAGGATCTTTTGAACGTTTCTGTCAGATGCACATTGTCATCACCAGTTTGAAAACAACAGCAGATGTGTAATTTCATTTCAAAATGAAACTTTTCTTCTCCTTGACGTTGATTCAGTAACACAATGAATTACAGAGATTAGGATAAAGATGACGGACATAATGGAACTATTCAGTGAATTGCTTTTATTCTAATAATTGATTACTAAGTGCGCATTGTGGAATGAACATTAAATGCAAGGAGCCAAAGGTGTTTGTTATAACAGGTGATTCTTTATGAATATTACCAAAAACTATTCATATTAAACATTGTTTATTAGTTTGCGAATGTTTTCTGGAATTTTTATGTTAAAATGAATTATGCGCCTTTGTAAAATAATAATGTAATTTAATGAATTAAAGACAAACTTTTACATTATAATAGGTAAGAAGGAGACTAGTAAAGTGTTAATTTAATCGTTTTCTGAATATATTACCTTATTTATCAATAAATAAATAAACTAGTGGTACACAGAATGGCGCGGGCTTTCTCGTACTAGTTTTCTAATTTCGTTGGTCGGAATAGGTTTTTCGGTTTTGCCCCATCCTCTGCCCAGCTGCCATCTACTGACGCCCCAACTAGAATTTTTCAAATTTTTTCAATTTTTCGGTTCCCTAATGATATATTTTAGCACTAACCCTTCAAAAAGTTTAAAGAAAAAATTGGAATCGTTTTTTATATTTTTCTATATTGCACATAATTCATGCAATTGCGTGAAAACTACTAAAATTTAAAAAAATATGCTTGGCCTTATTGAAAGAACTAATTACGGAGGACAAATTTCATTTCCTGGAAAAATCTCTATCTTCAATGTTGTTATTGTTGTAGGAAGACGCTGAAAAAATTCCAAACTTCCCAATTTTCAATATTTTAGAGTTAACAGCGAAAATCAGACCTATGTGATCCTTGTATCTAATAGGAACTCTCTTATTACAAAAAGAATTAAAGAATAAATTTAAAGCCATTTTGGAGAAAAGTTTTAAAATGTCTAAGGGGCTTCATGTGAAGTATCCTCAAATATTAAAGAATGTTTTTCAAAATCGTAGGGCTTTGATTAGGCCAGATCGACCGGGGAGTGTTCAGTTTGGGAAAATTCTTCGGATAGTTAAGGCGCAAGGCGTTTACAGACGTTCAGATAGACGAACATCTGAACCTTCAGACCTTTACAGGGACGGACGGACGGATCCGTGTGACATGCTCAATTTTGTGAACGTTGTAGAGATGTTGAGAAAACATCTCAAACCTTCGGTGCAGAATCGAAGCGTTTATCATCAAAATTATATTAGAAAAATTTCTTCGTCAAGTTGCGAAGAAAAACGGTGGTGATTTTTTACGGTCTGAAATGACACGTTCTTAAAAAGGCATTTAAATTAGTTTCATCTTAAGTATAGTTTTAAGAAATTAAAATTCATTATCATTGTTGCAAAATAAAATTGGTTAAAGAATTTTGTTTTATAATAAAATCGTGTCAGGTTAAACCAAAAAGGATTATTTTCGATACATGATAAGATGTATTTTCATTATTATGATATGATACAAGGACACATGAAATGAGTTTGTTTGTGCTGAATTTTCCCTCATTATCTTCCATAAAAAATATTATCACTAAATTAATGTAAATGATCCAAAGTTGAGCATATTTAAAATACTGGATCTAATTAGCCAACTTGGGACACGGAGGATTAAGAAAAAACCTATATCCGTTGCTGATCTTACGGAAATATGTGAGGAAGCTCTACAAGACCACACCTATGTAAAATAACAGCTGATATATTCTGAAATACGAGTGTACACACAATATTCTAAGGAAAAAAGCCCTTCATGTTCTTCACGGACAAATGAGCTTCTTAAAGCCATTGTGCTGTAACTCCATTTTCAATTAGGTTGATAATTGAGTTCTATTACGTAGCAAGTGGCATGCGCGTACATAGCTGCACAAAGGATGCAAATGTACACTCATGTTATCATCAACCTAATTCAATATGGGATTCACTTCTTGGGCTTTAAAGGGCTCAAATGAGTAGCTTGTTCCAGAGCTTATGTTTAGTGAAGACGTTTCGTGGTTGAATTAACCCATTTATCAGGTTTTATACTTTCTTACCTGACATAGGTGACGAAGAGGAAATAAGAAGCCAAATTTCCTACCCGATACAAAAGAATTATGCAGTAATCAACCTCTTTGGTAACTTGAAGTGATGTAAGTATCTAGATAAGCTATTTTACATATTTGTAAATAAACTAGAAAAACGTGGGTATTTTTGATTTCTAGAGAGGAATTTGCGTTTTTTAATCACACGCAAAAGCGCCTGCAGAAACATAATATTTGTTAACAAGATTATGCTAAGCCACGCGGAGACAAAATAACCAATTCATTTGTGCTGAAAAAGAATTTGGAGTTATCATGTGGCGACCAGCGGACCGTATCTCTTACATACGGATAATGTATGAAGAATATTAAAATGGAAATTTCGCTCAGCGATGCCTGTAAACAAACCTCAATTACGAGAATAATTTGAACAACAGTGAACGAGTTTCATTGCGAATACTCTGCAACATTGTCGTCTTCCTCAATTTCGTTGCAATTACTTGTGACTTTGTTTCGCATTACTAATACTAGTAAAGCAATGTGTTCCCATAGAATTTAACAGTTTCTATTTATGCGAATTTTCTAGTCGAACGAGATTAATAAACGATGGCCTTGTACACTGAATATTGTTAAGAAGCGTAAGAAGAAAACTTCAATTTCTTTTGCAAAAATGAACTTTGAAAAGTATGGTTCTAAAGTAATTATTTTTGTTCTTAATATTTCAAGAAAATAGAAACCTTATGGAAATGCAATTACATATTTACTTGAAAGAAGCAACAGCTGGAGTTCTTTGTAAATTAAAAAAGTAAGTATATGAAAGACAATGTCAATAGAAAATGAGTTCTATTTAAGTGTTTATGGAATTTCTCGCAGCCTCCTGTACATTAATGAATGTAATGATTAATTAACATAGAAGGAAAAGCATAAATTACGAGTGCAAAAGATAAATAAAATCTCCAATTCATTCTTTCTGACTTTCCTTCTTTCCGTCTGGTATTTAACTGTCCCACAGCAGTCAAAAGCAGCGTACGGTTTACACGGGAAAACGAACATTCATGGACTTTTGAGCACACTGGTTTTGACATTACTATTACTACAGTTGCTGCAGTGATGCCTATTTAATAAAGGCGTTTGAACTGTTAATTTATTACTAAACGTTGCGTTCTTAAGTGGGTAATGCGGTGTGTTGTTACAGTACGAATAGCCATTTTCTCACAAATTTAAAAGACATAATTCCAGAGAGGAATAGAAAATAACATTTACTTACAAACGACCACATGAACGACTTGGTAAATCACAACAGAACATGCTTTCACGACGAATAAACACAAGTATAAGCAAACTATTCTGAAGCAACACTGCTGTCTGGCACGCGCGTTCCAAAACGAAGCACCACAACATGCCAACACCGGGGTGCCAAGCGTCGGGACGTGGGAGTCTCCTTCAATGGTAGTGGCGGGCGCCGTCGGAGGCGGCGGAGGGCGAGGCGGAGGCGGAGGCGGCGCGCGGCTTCGGCCGCCAGCGCCGCCGCCCGCGCAGTTGGATCCGCCCCAGCGCCGCCCCCAACTGCTCCAGCTCGTCGCTGCCCGACGCCGCCGCCCCGCCGCCCTCCACACCGCCGCCGCCGCCTCCATCGCGCCGCGCCCCGCGCCAGCGCCGCACCTGCCGCATCAACTTCTTCGAAACCGACCGAAAGGCTGGCCTTTCTAAAAGATCTAGAGGTGCTACAACAGTACATACTTTCTCACGTTATTTGAATATTTTTCGATTTTGGAAAAAAAAATTCAGGAGTTCAACTACAGCTAAATTTTCGCGAAAACTACTCGTTTCAAAAATTGAGCAGATCTAATTTTTAGAACAAATTTTAATGTTGTAGATTAAAAATGTTAATTTTGAGAATTTTTCAAAAATTATGAGAGTTTTTATCAAATACGACCTCTGCCATATTTATAATTGGATTTTGTTCTATTTGAGAAAAAAATAAAGAAATTAGTTAGAGCCATTAGATTCTTGGCTATTCAGAATGAGCCGCGTCACAGTCTATCGAGGTGACATTTCGGCCATTATTTTGGCCTTCTTCTAAAAGACACTGCTGCTATATTATTTGAAGCCGTTTTTTGAACAAATTCCTATTTTTCTATTAAAATTACCTGACAATTATTCATGTATTCGAAAAATTGTACATGACCTTATTTAAAGAGCCTTGAAAAGAGATTTCATTGACAAAAAATATATTTTGAATACCACAGGAAAATGAAAACATTTTAAACTTTTGCAATTTTCGAACATTCAGAATTGAAGGAAAATGCGACATGCGCTGTTTTTAAGCGTTTCTTGCACTATTTGAGGGAAGGAGTTATTTTAAAAAAATAGATCCATTGTTGAGAAAATTTTGATCATGTTGAGACTTAACGCAAAGTACACGAAAAATGATATTTTAAAAAAAATTCTCAGGGGCTCGAGTAACGCCAAATCAACGAGGGACTATCAGTTTTGGAGATAATCGTTTGAACGCATTTTGGCACTAGCGGTGCACACAGACGGACGGACAGACACACAAGTAGATAGTCACAACAGTCACACTTTTTTGCCTCAGGAAAGGTTCCGGTATCAAGGACCCACAAAACGTAGATTATTAATACACATCGTGTTAAAAGAAGTACGTTCTTGGGTTTAAGAAATTATTGTTTTTAATATTTGTTTTCAATTCACACAAAAATTACTAGAAAATTCTCGTATTTTGAAAAAAATGTGGAAGTTTTATTTAAAGATCTAATGTTGAAGAACAGATTTGATTTAGAAGAAAACTCTTTCTCTTTCTTTAATATTGTAGCTGTAGGAAGACGTTGAAAAAATATCAAACTTTTGTAATGTTAAAATTCAGGAAGTTTAGTGAAAATCGTACTTGGCCCTTTTTATTAGCGTCCGTTGCTGTGTCCGTTGTTGAGGGAGAATTGAAATAAAAGATCCATTTTTCAGACATTTTTGAAAAGATTTTCGAGTTTTCAAGCCTTCCAAAAATCAAAATATTCATTTCAAATTAAAGAGCCGCGGCATCAGCCAGACGTTAGGCAACTAACTACGCTGTCGCACACCAAGCTGTTCCTCACAATCCATGTAGTCTGCGCCTTTTTGACGGAATCGCAATAAACTGTCGCCCGTAGAGGGGATTAGTGACTCGGTCCTCGATGTGGTGGAGGATCGACAACGCCCTTCTTGTTGGCCAGTTTCTCAGCGGTATGCACGTCGTTTGTGTCAAGGGGTGCAATGATGGTGTCAAGGGCCGCGAGGGGCGCAGAATGCGGGAATCCAATCCTCCAGATGCGTCCGGATTGTTCCCGATGGGTTTCGACCCGTCGTGATTGGTGGTCTCCCAGTCTAAGGAAATTTTGGTAAGGAATTGTTCAGCCACTGCACTAATTAGTTCATCTTTTCGTTCGATCAATGTCTGAGTTGGTAGCTTGGTGCTGGAAAAGACCTCTATCCAGATTTTGAAGACCTATGTTTGGTCGTTAACCATGATGTTACTTTGGTAGACTATTGATGTTCTGAAGCGAGCGAGTAAAGTGCAAAGGTTCGTGTCAATCTTCTGGCCCTAAAAGAAACTTTTGATACTCAGAATGAAGATCGGGAATTTTTTGAACAAACAGCCGAAGAAAGTGGATAAATGGAATAGGTGAGGAATGCACTATATAAGGATAATCATTTATAAAGATTACGTGGCAAGGCGTGTGGGTTAACCCGAGAGAGGTGGCGCGGGGTCTTTTGTGACCCCACGTATCTTTGCTTAGCTGCAGTTGCCTAATTTTGCGAGTCAGAACCTTTACATTTCATATACCTTTCACCATATTCTTTAGCTTTTGTCTGAAAATTTTTCAAAATTTTATATGTAATAATTCATGTATAAATATTTGTGAAAGCAATACAAATACCTTAAATTTTGTAATTTTTCTAAGTTGTGTTGATTGGCTTTAAATAATTTTCAAGAAATTGTTTGTTCTCATGTGAGACAATGTTAGAAAATGAAACTTACTGAATTTTCTGATATCTTTGTCGTTGAAATATTCAGGAAAATGTAAATGGAGTCACTAGATAAAATGAAAGAGAAATGATAATTTTGCCCTTTTATTTGTTTCAATTCCTCATTTGCATGTTTGTTAATAATAGTGCATTATGTTTATACGACCTTAAAAATGATTGATTATTATTAAAATAACCAATTTTGCACTTATTCCTTGCTAAATATAATTTTATAAATAAATAGTTTAAAGGGGTCAGAAATGACCCCGCGCCACCTCTAACATAAATATAGCAAGCGCCACCTCTCCAGGGTTAAGTTAGCTCGACAAAAAAAGAAGACAATTTGAAACGGTCATTTTGACTCGCTTCGCCTACGCATTTCCCAGGCGTCAGCAAGGCCTCCCATCTGCGGACTCCGCATATAACATGCCCTTAACGAAATATTTACGAAAAATGCAGACTTACCTTGACTCACTTCCCTTGAACAAACACTTCTATACTTCGATTTTTCTGTAGTGGCTGATGACATTAGATCATTGTTACACCTCCTGCCTTATAAAATTAGTCTATTTAACAATGGTAAGAACATTTCTGAGGTCACGAGCAAGGAGGTTCGTGAATAAATTAAAAATATTCATTTTACAAGGCAGGAAGTGTAACAATGGTCTAGTATCATCAGTCACTATAGAAAAATGGAAGGATAATTTATTTCTACTTAATTACATACGCTCATTCCACATGCGCTTCTTTTATCAATACGCTTTAGTTGTTCATAAAAATATGGAGAATGACACTCCTAAATCTGAGAACTAAATAGCGTAACCTAGAGACGTAAACCCTTGGAAAATTGGAAATGGGATACCTGCTGTACCCCTTTTCGTTTTTCCCGCCCAATGTTCATATACTACCCAATGTTTTACATTATTTATAGACAAATAGCCCTTTTTTCAACCAAGAAATCTATGCTCATGAAGATGTTTTCCCCTTCTTTTTACCTTATTTAAAAACTTTCTTCGACAGCAATTTGTGTTTTATTTTTTTTCTGCATTCGGAAAAAGAATCAAGTCCCAAAGAGTCTGGTTTTGAGGACTTTTCGTGCAATAATAGGATCTTTATTTTTTTAAATTAGAATGACAATAAAGAAAATGTACAATATGTTTCTTCTTGTGTTATGCAACGAAGAAATATTTCATATTGATAATATGGTTTTCCATATATTCATTAGGATTTGTTGGAAGTTGAATATTCTTGACGGTTTGCGGTATTCAAGAATTTGAATTACTAGTTTTTAACCAACTATCGAATTACTACAATGAAGTTTACATAATTCTATATTTACCCTGTCTGTGTGAAAGTATTTCATTCATTCATGGTTGTAATCACCGTCTTCATTTTAATGTAACACTGCAGCATCGCGGCCTTTTTTGAATTGCTCATTGGTTTTAATTGATTAATACAATAAGTTTTTCCTACCTTCCCGTTACTGATAAAATGATTTCCAGTGCACATACACAGCAAGCAAGAAAGTGGAGTAGGCTACTCGGTCTGTTACAGCAATAAGGCAACCGAATATTTAACATCTCTGAAAAAACTGAACTTCAAAAATTCGAATCTTTCTGCCGTTTTAAATATTCAAATCATAATTTACCTGCACAACATATGCACTCACTTTTTTGTAAAAAAGCTCGGTTTGAAAAAATGATTTCTTGGCAAAAATTTGCATTATGGAAGCATAGAAACACTCCAGATATATTAAATTGTTAATTATTTACAAAATAAATTTGTATATTTGCTCAGACAGAAAAATTGATAACATAAACAATGTATATGTTTCTGAAGTGTTTCTATGCTTCCATAATGCAAATTTTTGCCTATAAATCAATTTTTTAAAGTGCTTATTGCGGCTCAACCGTTTGAAATATCCACATAGTTTATTAGACAAAATATGCTTACAATTATCTTAAGAGCTTATTTTCGAAGTTTCGACGTTTCCTCCCCGGACACCTGTACCTTACAAAGGTGTTGAAGTTCATTTGAAAATAAACTTCTAGAATGCATTCCTTCATTATTATCTTAAATTTATATTAATTTGTATCGTAATTTAAGTTCTAATTCATCCAACCAATTACGTAATGTATTATATATGAATGATATTGTCCAAAACTCGTGTGTGTGTGTGTGTGTGTGTGTGTGTGCAGAGCCCTGATGGCTGAGATCTCCGAAGTGGCAGAGCGGTCGCAATTTAGGACCGAAGGGATGCGGATTCGAATCCAGCTTGAGCATGGATGTTCACCATTGAGTCGTGGCCAGGTAGGCATTCTCCCACCATGAATTACGTTTCTTATCTCAATCCATCTCTCCTGACCTGACCGGGTGGCTTAGGAGCATAGTGTTTGATGTATGTACAGGTTGCACCTGGGCAGAGCCATTCCCGAAGAGACTATCTCCCCACAGCGACGCAAGTAGCAAGGTGTTGGTGCCGCCAGGTCGGCTAAGTGCGCTGTTCGGCTATTTAGTAGGTGTGTTCTTGTATCTCTCCATTTTGCTCATAACGACCAATTTAAAAACCCAAGAGTCATGCTTATAAGGTCTAGAAAGCACGCAGTGAGTTTAACGACCAGTGATCCACATGAAGCCTTGAATCCTGGTAGGTGCCATGGTGTCCGCACCTGGAGAACGAGGCAGCTCCAGCCGTTAGGGAGAACGTTGTAAACTGCTATTACCTATCATTCCGTTTAGAATCAAATCGGTTAATAGTCAGAACAGGGGTAACAAATATACTGGCGTGTGCTGTCACTGTAGCGCCCAGTATAAATATCTACTTGAATATTTAATGATTCTAACCATAGTTTGCTAGTATGTTGGTTTATTGTGCCCTACTTTGGGACCATCAAAAGTAAATAGGATTACGGGGAATGAGACATTTGGGAAAATCATAAAGTGAAAAGGAACAAATGATTAATATGGATGCGAGCAACAAGATTTAAAAATAAAAGAGACAAAGTGACCGCGTTTTTACATAAAGAACAAAAGTGTACTTAGGAATGTACAACATTAATAGAAAAGGCATATTCTTAAAGAACAAACAATATACGTGTATTGAATGACAGCCAACGGGAATAAGCGGTGTGCACAACAAATGAACATAGTGCGCAAAAGGTAGCTAAGAGGTACGAAATTGGCGAACTTTCGGTCAGGAAGAGACAGTTGAAAGGCCGGTGATACCGTTTGCATGAGAAAATGTGCTCGGGTATGGTGTGTGTCGGACGTGAGTCAGTAACGCAGTTTGTCGTAGGAATAATTCGTGGTTGAGTTGTTTAAATGAGCAAAAAGAGTAAATGAAAGAGTATAGAAACACGCTAACAATTTATTAATATAGGGCATGGATTTTTAAAGAAGGTAGATGCAAAACGTAAATTATAACTTGGAACTCGGTTGAAGCACACAAGATGGTATGGAGTTTATGGATCTGGAAAGGAGCTTAACAAATATTTCATCGGCCAAGAGTGCAATGAGCAACCACAGGAAAGTGCGTAGACATTAAATAGTTCATGTCGGAAGACGAAGTTGTGTCAAATTTAAATGTAGGAAGTATTCATTTAAGAGAGAATTGGGGGTAGCATGGTCTTGCGACAGTAACAGATATCGCGCGAATGATGAATTGTGTGAATGTGTTGTAAATAGACAATGTAAGTCATGATTGTATTGTATTGTTATATTCGATATTTGTGTTTATTCCTAGCATCAGCAGTGGAGCTACGATATTGGGTATTATGTGTAATTGTAAAATCTAATTATAATATTTCGAAACAATTAATGTGTTTTTGTCCGAGAAGTTCAAAATTGATGAGAAATGTGACTAGAAAGAAAATATCACAACTTGGAATCCTTTATGGGCTAGTCCGTTCACCTACGTATTATACATTCTACTTAGACCAACGGGCGATTTCCACTCTGAAATTTAAAGGAAGTGGAAGGAAGGAAATTTAAAGGAAATTAAGGTAATAAACTATTGGTTTAGGCCGGTGACGGCAAAAATAACTTGATTTTTAAAGAAATAAGTAAAATTAGGAATAAGATACGAATCGCCGGTCTCACTAGAAAACCTTTTCTTAACAATTCTGTTAGGAAAATTGATATAAATAATAATAATTAATATTTTGATTGGTTGCCATGTAACTAATTTTAATATTGCACTTAAATATTTTCATAGATTTATATATATCTTAATGAACCACCTTAGTGTTCGTAATGTTTATGCTGAAATTTATGATGTCAAAGTAGTTGTTTTGAGATGCTTAATAGGCAATTAAATTACAAAAGTTTTAGTCAGAAAGCAATATGACCCATGCTATATCGTCCTTTCTTTGTCTACAAATTAACTTCAAGATCAAAACGTCAATGTTATCAAAGAAGACCACCTAGCTTGTTATCAGTGATCGGAAAAGTACAAAGGTGAAATGAAAGTTACTAATTCAAGTTAAAATAAAAACAAGTTTTAAATAAAAGTATCGCATAAAATAAGACGTAAAATTAAGCAGGATGAATAGTAATCCAAAGAAATTAGAAAAAATAACAATAAAAAATGTATTAGTGAGAAATCGCATATTAGTAAATCGACAAAATTCGTCGTATCTCAGAGGTATAAGACACCACGTCCATCTTTGACAAAAATTGGATCAAGATACACTATCATGCTGTTTTCCTCCTTTACCCAACGATATTTATAACATTATGTCCTAGGTCAAGCTTTGGCGAATTTAACGGTTTATGAAAGAACACCAAGTCCACCTTCAGTTGGAGGAATACAACACTATCTGGACATGGCATATCTCCTGCGAGATTTGGTATATGTTGCACAAAATTGACAATCGGTCGGTTCCAGAGGTGGAAAATATCGCGCGGTCGCATTTCCCGAATGTTTACCGTGTAACATTCTGGATTGTCTTGATGGTAGGAGTAAATGTAATGGATAAAGACGCTCATGGATTTCGAATTCTGAAGCTACTGCAAGGTCTGGTATTGCAACTTATGGTAAGCTATTCTTTGCGACATTCATCATAGTTGTTATACACAACCTAGTGGGCACGTTGATATGAATTAACAAACATTATTGGAATGCTTGCTTTCTTGCATGATCAAATATCAATCAAACTAGTTGCCAAGATACTGATAATGAGAACGAAGATGATGTAGATGTGTACATATGCAATGGTGAACTGGATGATTCTGTTGCTGACAAAAACTATATACGATAGTACGATTACGAATAGTACGATTTCAGAAGTTTCAAATTGGTTTAATAATAACAAATTAATTGTTAACAAAAGAAAAACTGTTTCAATGCATTTTTTCATTTCTAATCGGCAATCGCATGTTCCATTGAAAATTAACAATATGCAATTAGCTGATGTTAAGGTAACAAAATTTTTAGGTCTCTCAATTCAATCAAATATCAAATGGAGTGTACATATAACAGAATTAAACACTAAATTAAGTTCATTATGTTACACATTCAGAATTCTTTCAAATTCTGTCAGTCTTTATGCAGCTCGGTTGCGTTTATTTTGCAAATGTACATTCCCGCCTGAGATATGGCATAATATTCTGGGGAAGCTCATCCCGTAGTATTCAGACCTTCAGATTGCAAAAGAAAATTATTCGAATAAAGAAAAACGCCATCCACGTGATCCCTACAAGCTTCTTTTCATTGAACTTGGAATCTTACCATTGCCTTGTCTATTTATTTACGAATCTGTAATATTTGTCAGAAATGACCTACTTAACGCAGGGAACATATTTTCATGCAATATTGATATTTCTAATTACAACACACGCCGTAGAAATCACGTGCATCAAGTGTCGAAATCAACAGCTCGGTACAAGAAATCAACATACAATACATGTACGTTACTTTACAACGCATTGCCAGATGACATAAAACAATTAAAGTCGATACACAAATTTAAGTTAAAAGTAAAATCTTTTCTGCTGCAAAACTGTTTCTATACAATTAGAGACTATACTGATCGTGAAAAAGAAAAATAATGTTTATTGTAACAAATATATATATATATATATATATATATATATATATATATATATATATATATAGTGAAACGAGTCGTGGATTGACTCTGCACAAGATTTATGATAAAGAAAAAGGGGACAGGGATTCTTGCCCGGGAATGGGCTTCGGATCCGATCACATTGCACAATGGAAACTTGTGGGTAACAAGAACGTTTTATTTACATAAATAATCACCATACAAAATTGGTTGCCCTTGGTGCTCACAGGAGCACTTACTCTGTTTTTCCCCCTGTGTTTAATTACATCCCATTTACAATTTCTCCGTTATCCTGGGGCTTCACTCCTTTATTATGATTCCAACATTTGGGGGGGGCCTCAACTCAAAATCACTGTTATCTACTAGCTAATTACTTTCCCTCCCAATATTCCGGCCGCTTCTACTCACGATACTCCAGTCTGAATCACGCCGTTTCATGTTCGCCTATCCGCCGTCGGGCCGACGCCTCGCGCCGCACCGTCCGCGCTGTCCCTTGTGCCGCAGGAAGACAGCGCGGGGAGGGGAGGCCCGCAGTGCCGCTCCTGTCACTTGTTCTATGCGTTGTCTTCTTACGTGTCTTGTCGCGCCACCTCGCCCTTCGGGTATGTCCGCTTCCTTCGGCTGTGCTCGGACGGGCGGCCCGTCGAGGTGGGTTGGTCCACGTCCTGACGGGGGGATGCAGAGAAGGCTCTCAAGTGTTCCTTTCTCCATTTTTTCATCTTCTTGCTTCTCATTTCATGTCATGTACGTTCTTTTCACTCCTTTTTCTTCCTCACTGGCCTTCTCTGTATGCTGAACGCCCACCCATGTGTTTGCCGTGCATGGCGACCCGTGTCGGAGGGAATGTGTGTCCTGGCAGTTGAGGGACCTGTTTGTTTCCCTATCTAGTCCTAGTGCTACTGTTCGCCTTGCACTAAGGAGTACGTTGATTACGTATTTTGGGGAACATTCCCTGTAGGTTCCAACACACTCGCTTTGGCCCCGGACTCTTCTAGACGGGCGGTCGGGAGCTAACCCACTCCCGATCAATCGGCTCGGACTAGGTCTTGTACTGAACTCCAGGGTGAGCGGGGGAGTCCACGGCGGCAGCGCTGTGTTATTCCCCCACTATATCCTCGTGGCAACCCTGGCACTCCGATGGAGTGTCCCCTTGTTGGGCTCCGTGGTGGGTGGGGACCACGAGGATGAACCTATTCCATCTATATGGATACTTCACCTTTCCCCCCGCCCTCTTCCGCAAGGAAGAGGAGATGTGCAGAGAGAACTATTGACTTGAATAGTTTCTTTTCTAGAGAAGAAGATCGACCCAAGAAGCCTCGTTTCCTCCTCATGGCATGTGCCGAGGAAGGTAAGACTTTCAAAACTGTGAGTGCTGTCCGTCTGGCGCGAGCCATCGAAGAAGCCTACGGGAAGCTCCAAGCGGTCGTGCGACAAAGGAATGGAACCATTCTTTTTGAAGCGCGTACCGACGAGCAGATTGTAAAAATTCAAAATACGAAGCAGATTGCCGGCCTCCAGGTAGTAGTCACGGTTCATCCCACCTTGAACCTGAGCAAAGGCGTAGTCAACCACGAGGACTTTGCTACTGAAACGGAGGAAGATCTTCTAAACTTTTTTAAGACCCATGGCGTGACTGAGGTGTACAGGATCGGAAGGAAGGAGCAGGGGAAAGTGATCCCTACTTCTACCCTGATCCTTACTTTTGACCGACCATCCCTCCCGGAAAGGATCGTTACCGCTTTCTACAACCTCCGTGTGCGGCAGTATGTGCCGAACCCTTTGCGCTGCTTCAAGTGTCAAAGGTTTGGGCATACCCAACAGCGATGTATGTCCGTTAACGCGGTTTGCGGGAAGTGCGGATCATCAGTTCACGACCCACAACCCTGCGACAAACCACCGCACTGTGTGAATTGCGAAGGCGATCACCCAGCCAACGACAACCAGTGCCCCACGTTTCTCCGGGAAAGGGAAATCCAAAAAATAAGGGTAACCGAAAAGGTTTCCTTCCCTGAGGCGAAGCGTAGGTTCCAAATCAGGAATCCAGTGGACCTATCTCGATCCTTTTCCAGTGCTGCAAAACCTAAGTCCCCGGGGGTAACAGCGAGTTGTCAAACTCACTGTACCCCAGCGGTAGTTTCGCACTTTAGTTGTCAAGTTTCGCCGATAGACTTCCCCGAAGATTCGGCATGTATCCAAGGTGGGAAAATTATAATTCCCACAAAGTACAAAAAACCTGTGCAAAAACTCCACCAGAAATCGACCACTGAGACTTCTACTGAAATCGATCTTAAACAGACACCGCCTCCCAGGAAAAATACGTCATCCAAATCCCGTCCACCTCTTTCTGTCTCTGAGAATCACATCGGACGATCCTCCAGCCCCTGTAGATCTCGGTCACCCGTGGCCAAAAGTCGGGAAAACCCCCCGACCATATCCAGCAGCAGTCAGGATGACTCTGCTGTTGATGAGGAACCCCACGAGAGTTCCTCTACAACCACTCAGAAGGTGAGAAAGAAAAAAAAGCAACCAAAGAAATAATTTCTCATAATGGCTCTCTCATGGAACTTAAATGGTCTTCGTGCTCACTCAGAAGAATTAAGATTAATAATTTCTCGCAACAAACCATTTATAGTCTGTCTTCAGGAAACTCATCTTCTCCCTCATCATCCCCTGTCTCTTCGCGGATTTAACATCTATCGGTTTGATCAAGACGACGGACTTCGTGCTCACGGCGGCGTTGCGGTACTCATCCGCGACTCCCTGTTCTCGGAGGAACACAACGTTCGAACCGACCTCCAAACAGTTTGCGTACGGGTACACCTACCATCCTTCTCTTTTACGGTGTGTAGTATATACATTCCCCCTGGCCAAGTCGTGTCACAAGAGGAACTCGAAGATGTTTTTTCTCAGTTGCCCGCCCCTTTTTTTATTGCGGGGGATTTTAATGCCCACAATCCCCTCTGGGGTGGCACGAGGACCTGCCCGAGAGGTTCTATACTCGAAAACATTATTGACCAGCAAAACTTAATTCTTCTGAACTCCGGGAATCACACTTATTTCTCCATGGCGTCAAACTCCTTCTCGTCAATCGATCTGGCACTCTGCAGTCCATCCCTATCTACCATGGTAGAGTGGACCGTACTCGATGATCTACATGGGAGTGACCACTTTCCCACTTTGGTCCACTTTAACATCCCTAATTTAGACGGCATCCACCCTCCTCGCTGGCTATTCCATCGAGCCGACTGGGATACATTCAGCGAGAAAATTATAATGCCAGACCACTTTTCAAATAATATCGATACCTTGGTGGCCCAATTCACCGACGCCCTTCTTCGCGCAGCCACCATAGCAATCCCGAAGTCTACGTGTCGGCCACGACGCGTCCCTGTGCCTTGGTGGAATGCTGACTGTGCCACCGCGGTGCGTGACCGAAAGCAAGCACTCGCGAGGCTCAATAGGTACCCCACCGCATCAAACCTGATCGATTTCAAAAGAAAGCGGGCCAGAGCCAGATTAGTAATACGGGAAAGTAAGACCGCTTCCTGGAGAGCCTTTATTTCTTCTCTTTCTTGCCATACCCCGCCTAAAGTAGTATGGCGAAAGATCCGACAGATCGGAGGAAGATTTTCCCCATCATCTGTTCCAGGACTTCTTGTTAATGGAAATCTTATTACTTCTCCAGAAAAAGTAGTTGAGGAATTGGTCCTGTCATTATGAAAATACCTCCAGTTCCTTACACTACTCCCCTAGCTTCTTGAAAACTAAGAGTAGAATGGAGAAATGCAGATTGGACTTCTCTACCTGCCTGGAGGAAGATTATAACGCCCCTTTCTCCATGGATGAATTTTCCTGTGCGCTCGCCCGTGGGAAAGATTCTGCTCCAGGACCAGACCAGATACATAACCGAATGTTAAAACACCTGCCGGAAGAGGCACGTATCTTTCTCCTCCGTATCTTCAACAAGATTTGGATGGAACATACCTTCCCTAGAACCTGGCGCGAAGCGATTATTATTCCTATTCCTAAAGAAGGAAAGGACAGGACAAAGCCGTCAACCTACCGTCCAATCTCGCTCACAAGCTGTATATGCAAACTTCTGGAGCGAATGGTGAATACGCGTTTGGTCTGGCACCTGGAACAGAGAAATCTACTTACCCCCATCCAATGTGGTTTCAGGAAGAACAGGTCAACCATGGACCACCTTGTCACCCTTACCACACAGATCTCCACTGCTTTCGTGCTACGTCAACACCTGGTAGCAATTTTCTTCGATATAGAGAAAGCTTATGATACTACCTGGAGGTACGGCATTCTTCGCACCATCCATTCTTGGGGTCTTAGGGGCCGGCTCCCCCTTTTTTTAGTAGCCTTTCTTTCCTCAAGATACTTCCGCGTTCGCCTTGGTGACAGGGTATCCGCCAGCCACCATTTAGAAAACGGAGTCCCTCAGGGCTCAATTCTGAGTGTCACTCTGTTTGCCATCGCTATCAATAGTATAGCGTCGATAATCCGAGAGCCGGTGAAAGCATCGCTCTTCGTTGACGACTTCGCCATTTTCTGCTCTTCCAAGAGTATTCAAGTGATAGAGAGACAATTACAACTTGTCCTCAACAAATTGCAGGAATGGAGTGATGCTACAGGTTTTAAATTCTCCGCATCAAAGACTAACTGTATGCACTTCTGCAGGATTTATCATCTTCATAACCACCCCGATCTTTTTCTTGGAAGCCATCTTCTACCTTTTGTGGACTCTGCAACTTTCCTTGGGCTTACTTTCGATAAGAGCCTAACTTGGCGAAATCATATACGTAAACTGAAGAGCCGATGTGTCTCACCTCTGAACCTCCTCCGCACCCTTACAGGCAGCTCTTGGGGAGCAGACCGTGTGTGTCCCTTGCGTTTGTATAGAACCCTCATCCGCTCTGTTTTGGATTATGGATGTATTGTATATGGGTCAGCGTCACCATCAACCCTCCGGCCATTAAACACCATTCACAACGCCGGTATAAGAATTAGTACAGGCGCCTACCGCACGAGTCGCATCGAATGCCTCTTGGCCGAAGCTGGAGAACCATCTCTGAGCCGAAGGCGAGATATTTTATTAGCCTCTTATGGGGCTAAAGTGTCGGGACTGGTTGACCACCCTTGTCGTCGTATAATCATCCACCCAAAGTATGAGTCCTCGTACAATCTTCGAACATCGTTACCCCATCCCCCAGGTATTAGATTACGAAATCTTCTCCGGGAATTAAATGTAGAACTTCCCACCCCTGTGAGACCCACAAGTGACCGGATCCCTCCTTGGAAACTCCTCCTTCCCAGTATTGACTTCAGACTCTCCCATTTACCCAAACAAACTACTAGTCCTCTGGTTTACCAGAAGCAGTTTCTGGATATGAGAGAATCCTATCCGGATCATTTATTCTTATACACGGATGGTTCATCGTGCAGCGACGCGGTGGCATGTGGTTTTTACTGTATCAGGGCCACCAAATCATTTCGGCTTCACTCCAAGTGCAGTATATTCACTGCCGAAATGTATGCAATCTTTGAGGCCCTAAAATACATTGAATCAGCAACGTTGCGGCGAGTAGTTATCTGTTCCGATTCTCTCAGCTCTCTTCAAGCTGTCTCCCGTCCTTCGTCAGACTACCTGACTTTATCCGTTCAAAGCCTGATTCATCGTCTTTTGTCCCGCCGCTATGACCTGGTACTTAGTTGGGTCCCAGGCCACGTGAGTATCAGAGGGAACGAACTGGCCGACCAGGCGGCGAAATCAGCAACTCGTAAAACTCGTATCGACATCCCTTCTGTGCCGTTGTCCGATGTTCAGGCTTTCTTGAAACGATCCGTGCTTCGAGCGTGGCAAACAGAGTGGCACAATAGCACTTTCAAACTAAGTGCGATAAAGAATTCTGTGTATCCCTGGCGCTCCTCATCACGGTCCTGTAGGCGCGAGGAAGTTATTTTAACCCGTCTTCGCATCGGACACTGCCATTTCTCTCACGGTTTCATTCTTCGTAATGAAACTCCCCCCATCTGTGACTCGTGCCAGACTGTTCTTTCCGTGGAACACGTCCTGCTGTACTGTAGGAAATTTGTTGGCAGTCGACGAAGACATGACCTGGGCAACTCGCTACAAGTGGTGCTCGGGGATGACGATTCTGCGCTCTCAAAACTTTTTTGTTTTTTGAGAGAAAGCAGAATATACAATTTTATTTGAAAGAACAATGTTTTATGTTGTTTTTTGGCCCCTTTACAGCCAATTTTACGTTTTAAGATAAATTTTACGCGCCCTTTTTCTATTTTCCTTCTGCCATTTCTACATGTATACTTTATGCAGAATTCGAGCCTCCTTTTTAGCCAATGTACATGCTTTTAAACAGTGAGTAAGTTACATATGCAACACTGAATATTCTTTTCTCCAAATACTCTGGCATGGGCGCAAATGACCACAGCAGTCGAAGCGCCCTATAAACCCTATTCAATCAATCAATCAATCGGACGGGCGGGGGACGCTTCGCCGCTGTCGGTCGCTTCCCACCCCACTCGTGGTCGCAGTGGTCTACTTCGAAACGTTACCAAAACGTTTCGACTGCATCGGTACATTGTCCTCCCAACTACTGTTTTCTCGTTCTCTTATATCACAGTTTCTAGCTTTTATTGTAATCGTCATCGACTGTTCACCTTAATTGCACTTAATGATGCCGAATACTTGTATACATTGTTCCATTCCTCTACACTGTTCTGCCCACTCCACGTGTTGACCATTCACCGCTTGTGATACTTCACCACTCTCTTGTACCCGTTTTGTCTCGTCTCACTTCTCAACTAACGCTTCCACTTTTATCACACACTTTCTTTGTAACAACGCCTTTCCAGTTCTATTGCATAACGCTCACTTTCATTGTTCTCTCCGGTAGATATTACGTACTACCCCGCACGTCTGCACTCCATGAATCTCTCCGCCACTGTTTACACTCTTCCTTCCGCACGTGATTCGTGGCCTCCGGTTCCTCGCACCGAACCGATTCCGGCACCCGACTCCGTCGGCGTGCCGGCCGCCGCCGCGCAGTTCAAACGCTCGATATTCATCGGAACGCATTGTTATCGTATTAGTGATAACAATTCGTTTCAATATATATATATATATATATATATATATATATATATAAAATTAATTAGTTTACGTTTGTATTGTATACATTTAAAAATATTTAATACGCCTGTAACAACTAATGTACTTCAGCTTCCTGGTTAATGACCCCCCTCTCGATCAGGTTTTTGTCGAGTTTCCCTGATCCAATGAGCAAATGCTGAAATGGCCCCTTGTTTTGCTTCTGGACGTAAATGTAGCTTCACTGTGCGCACATTGTGTTGAGCACTCCTCCTGCTTGTAATGGTAGGAGTAGAATTGATGTTCGTTACTATTTTGTTAGCAATGCAGAAAAATCAAATCAGTTCATTCATCGTTGAAATTGATTTTCTATAACTCTGGAACAAACATTTTTCAAATTTTTATTTTTCTAAAGTAATAATTATTTTCTAAATTCTTGTTTCTAGTTTTTCAAATGGTGCTTCTTTTATTATTATTCTGGACCTCAAAAAATGTTCGCAGATAATCTCTTTCCCCACACGTCATACACAGTTTTCATTGTTTTTTGACCAAATAAACAAATACTTTCACGTGAGGCAAGTTCTGATTCCGAGGTCAGTAACGGTGTACGTATTCAATAAAAAAAGAAGACAGGCAAAGAAAATGCAAGGTAAGCACTGATAGATGAAGAAGAAATGCAAAGGCTAGTTGAGAAATTTTTACGTTTAAGCAGTGATAATAATAGTAGTACGGAAATTTATGTAAGTGGAGAAGAAAACAGAAATTTCACTAAGAAAGTTACAACTGAAACTAACCAGTGAGCTAAAAAAGTGTTGTATACGCCAGTCAGTGGAAGTGTAATTTTCAGAAACGCAAATTAGCTGATGAGATGCACTGTTTTAGTAAAAAAGGAAATGAAATGCTCTGACAAATTACCACACAATGAAAGACAAAAGATTTTTGATTCATACTAGAGTAAAGAAATACGCGCAGAAAGGGAAGGGAATTTATTAGTGCACGAATTGAGAGTCACAGTCCAGCTCGAGCAAGAAAAAGAGACGTGAAATCAAATAAGTCCAAAGAAAGTACTCTATTATTCTCTTTTACTGTAAATAACCAACGAGTTACAGTGTTTAAGGTTATGTTTTTAAACAAACGTTCTGTCTCAATCCAGCTGTAGTAAACGTTTTGAAAAATAATGAGGCAGAAGGAATTGTGAAAAAAGATCAAAGGGATAGGCAAAATATACGCAACAAAATCCCTTCTAAAACTGTTGAAAGAGTCCGAAGACCAACTTCTGTTTTTCCACAGTATGACAGTCACTTTATAGAGGAAAGAGTGACAGAAAACATTTAAGGCCAGAATTGAGAATAACGAAATTGTATTAATTCTACATAGATGAATGCAATCAAATAAATATTGATCCACTGTTCAGAGCTAAAAAATGGTTGTATGCTGATATCTTCAACAAAGAGTTTAATTTGTCATTCAAACCAGCTGAAATAGACACATGTGATTGCTTATTCGTTAAGCTGGAAGATCATCTGACTCCAGCAGAAAAGGAATCTGTTAAGGCTGAGCATCTCTATCTGCCTATCTTTACGAATCAACCTCCACTTATAATTTAAACTAGTGGTGCTGAAACAGCACGTACTTTCTCGCCCGTATTTTCACGCAAAATTATGCGAAAAGTATTAAAATTTTTTGAAAAATTATAGATGACCTAACTTCGAAATATATCTTTGAAGAACAGATTTCATTGAGGGATAAAATCTCTATCTTTAATGCTTGTGAAAAATTAAAGTGAAGAAATTCTTGTTATGAGACGACGGAAATCTAATCATATCAGGGACACGAAAACCTGGTTTTAACACCTAAGACCCAATGTCTTTCAGCTATGCATGATGGTAAAATGTGTTGGAGCGCAACGTGTGTTGCGGGTTGCACTTGCGTCTGAATTTTAATAAAGCTAGGGAACATGTATGTTTTTCGTTTTAAAACTCTGATGCAGGAACGGAAGGAGGAAATTCAGTATCCAGAAGTTACACACTTACGGGATTTCTGATGATGTTTCATTATAATCAAGAAAAAATATTCCTTAATGAGGAATTTCCGTTTCGCATGCAAAATAAGCTTCTTCATGCCTGTTTTATAAAAGAATGGGACCGATTTACAATATCATATCTCTTAAAAAAGTATGTTTCTATGAAAAGAAGATAGTCGCAATATGTATGTATAATAGATCAGCTTTAAAATCAAAATAGAAGAGCACTAATTATTGGCATTTCGAAAGGCCGATACAACAAATAAATTATACTGGAACCTAGCCCATTGCTTTAAAAATACTTTGCTTCCTCCGAGATAAATACAACATGAAAAATTGGAGCCGTTTTTGATAAAACAAATTATAAAATTGTTTTTATTTCAAGCAAAATTTTTACGAATTCGACAAAAACTAGTCGAATTTCCACAAGAATTATACGACCTTATTTAAAAATATATTTTTAGAAACTATATCATTAAGGAAAAATCTCTATCATAGATATTAGTTTTGCAATGATGACAGTTTTGCAATGTCAATTTTTGGTAATTTTTGAAAATATACTATGTGCTAAAAATTACCTGCACGATAATTAAAAGCAATCTTTCCTCTATTTAATAAGAAAATAAACAAAGAATTGAATGTATTTGAGAAAATAATTGTTTAAAGTTTCTTTATATTGCACACAAAATTTCGCAAAAAATCTCATATTTTCTCAGAATTGCACACGACCTAATCAAGTTGTCTTTAATAAACAGATTTCATTAAGGAAAAATCATCTATCTTCTGCATTGTATTTGAAGGAAGACGGCGAAAACATTTTTAACTTTTGCAGTTTACAAAAATTCGTCGATTTCAACAAAAATAAGTCTAGCCCCATTTTTTAATCGCTTTGCTTTTTCTGAGGAAAAAGTAATACAAAATTGAAGCCATATTAAAAAAAAATTTGGAAATGTGCTTGAGGCTTCATGTGAAGGACCTGCGAAAATGAAAATATGTTTCATTTTCTCTGGGTCTGAAATTAGCTAAGAGTATCATTGGGGTATATCAATTTTGAAGAAATTCGTCTGATCGGTTAAGGCGCTAGCGTTGATCACAAACAGTTGGACAGACAAACGGTTTGCCGTAACCTAATTTTTCGGTGCCAAGGATCCTCAAAACGCAAATTCTGACTACACAATTTTCTATGACTACACAATTCTCTATTAAATAACACACACTTCCCACTTAAAGTGGTGGTAACTAAGTAATTCCTAGACATTTCAGGATCCCCTGGGTTCCCTAGACTTCCCAGGAGACCAGACGTTCCTTTTCTGCATTTACTACCAGAAATAATAAATTGCTCCATCATAATTTACAAATTGTGTGCAGAGCTGAATAGAGCTTCTGAGAGCAATTAACGAGATAGTAGATAGCCTCGAGACGTGATATCCACCTCTTGAGGGCACTGACTGTGTATCTTGGCCTTTCCCCAGAGGTTCCAACCACTACTGGCAGGATTCTGGCGTTGGACACTCCATGAAGTTGGGCTTCCACGGGAATGACGTTAGTATTTTACGACCTTTTCCTCTCCTGCTTTTAGAAGGCTAGGCCCATCCTTGTGGCGGAAAGTCACATCGACCACGTGAATCCCTTCCTGGCTTTTTATTACAGGTCAGGTTTGAGTCTAACCTCTTCAGCAACAGAGAAAGTGGCTTCGGTGGACACCACAGTGTCCGATATCGGAAGCATCATCCCCTATATGACATTCTTGATCTCGCCATGATGCTTTATTCTTGCTGGCTTCGTAATAATGAACTGACCGAGGATGTGATTGATGATTTCTTTACCATTGTATTGCACTTCCTACAATATTCATCTTCCCTGGGCCTTCCTCTACTAAGAGTAATTTTATTGGCAGTGGTATTTGATATCAATTGGAGTGCAATGATAAGAGATCAGATTTTAGAAGATTATAATCTATTAAAAAGTCATTTACAATCGAATCGTTTATATGTACCTTAACCGCTCTCCCTTGGGATCCCAGCTTCTCCCAGGCGGCTACCTCATTGGCACATTTATTCGTATAAGGACTTAAATCTGTTCAGTATAGGGCCAGTTGAGTCTTAGTGTTCTAGCGGCTTCTAATGTCCGTTGGTAGAAACTCGGACAGGAGCTCAGCCAAGGTTTTTCTAATCGTAATCCTAGGTTTAGCGCTACCCTAGGAACGTGTTGGGTGAGCCGCAGCAATCCCAGTCCTCCATCTCTCTTAGCCAGATAGAATTACCATGTGCAGTACTCCTATACAGATGTAAGAACTGACTGCCACTCTGATTTGACCGCCCGCTTCCCTGAGCATTGACATAGATGACATCAATAAAGTCAATTGATAAAGGTAGTGTGGCATTATATAAGTATGAAGTAATGCCAACTTCTGAGTGGGCTTTAAATGCGCCATCTGAAGCCTCGTAACTGATTCCGTCAAATTCGATGTGGATGCTTTACGTGGGAAGCCATTCCAGATAGAGTAGTTCACTCCCAAGTATGTTAGGGTATGATCATTACTGACCAGAGGAAATCTCTCCCTCAACCTTTACAGAAAATAATTTACTGCGTGTAGGAACAAAAGTGATTCTTTTCTTCGATTTAAGTGCTCCACAGTACTCGTTTTTCTGTCAAAACATCGTCGTTTTTTTGCCACAGCAAACAACACATTCTCCTTCTAATACTGAAGAGAGGGAGGGGGAGACTGGGTGGAGGCTGTTCTGTTAATTTAAAAGCAGAGTACAAAAAAGACGTTTTAACTCAAAATATCGTGAATAAACTTTAAAGTTGTTATTTCAACAAACTATTGTTTGATATCTCAACAAACGCTCTAGTAAATATTTTAGTATTTGTGGTAGTTGACTATTGTGGCTCAGCAACCTGTTATCTTATATTTCAAATAGTTTCTGGCTAATTATTGTGTTCCAGTATAGCGATAGGGATGATGAGAAACCTCACTTCTTAGGTTGAGAAGACCAGAAATACGGCGTAGGGATGGTTATGTGTTAACCACACGTGCCCCTTAACTCATGGCCGCAAGGCCGAGACCCCGCTGGTAGGCCTTCGCTTGTAAAGAGCTGTTGTGCTAGAGTATATACATACATACATTATAGTGGTAGGTGATGAATGCATTTGGTGGTTGTTTCGTATGGTCGTCGCTGACTCGATGTATCATTACATTGTACAAAATGACATAATGAACCCGCATCTATCGGAACATCGGGCATCATATTCAACAATATCATAGTCTTCTTTGTTCATAAAAAATATTGAGAGGATTGGTCGTTCCGTGTTCCAAGATAATCCTAGACGTGTTTCAGCCGGATGAATCTCGACATCTTTCCACTACGTCACATCACACGTGGCTCAGGATACCAAACACATTAAATCCAATATACTGGAAAAGCTGGTCGGTAAATTGCCTTTCAACTTAAGTGCAGAGGCGCAAGTTAAAAGAGAATGAATGAACCGAAGGCAAAGCGATATGACAAAATATTGTACATGGGAGGTATTTCAGAGTGATAAAACTTGATACCATTTCGATACCTCTCGCTTCCTCTTAATACAAATAAATAATTAATGTCTCATTCGAATCTAACGAACACGCATAGAAAGTGTTTTCAATAATTTTGGAAATTAGTTCCAACATCATGCGAGCCTGTTAAATTTTATGAGATTTGAAGCGCCATCGATCGGCTCAGGGAGTAATTTGCGTAGTTGAAAAAACACGCTGCATTTTCCAAACATTGGCATCAACGGAAATTGGCAAACCTTCGTCGCTCGCCGATTTATAATCATCGCGCAAAAGTGAAGCGTAATTAATGGTACGTACTAAAGATACACAGACAGCAAGTACTAACTGTACTGCAAGTACATGGATAAACAATATCGAAAATAGTGCCTACCGAGTTAAATATGTTTCTGCAACTTCTTTTTTTTGTATAATAATTGAGGCAATATTTTCGGTATGGATATGCATACGCATACGTATATTTAATCTATTTCAGCTATGATAATTATGAATCGGGTAATAGAGGGAGAAGTAGAAAAATTAAAAATCCACCAATTTGTGACAAGCGATTTCTCCGACAAACTCTCGCAAATGAATTTATCAGGTAATGTTTGATAGATTTGTAGTTTCTTAATACTAAAAGCAGTTTTCGACAGAATTGTTTCTTCAGTGTGACGTATGTTTAATGAAGTTATGGATTCAAGCTGTTTACCAGTGCGTTGCATTACAGTGTGAGAACATTTCCTAGCACCGTATATTCATTGCGTCGTATCCTTTGCAATACGTATTAATTTTTAAAGGTGCAGCGCGAGGACAATCTCGTTTTCTCTGCGCTGCACGGCAACCCAACCTAGTGCAGGTCCGTGGCATCGATCTGCAACAGCACTACTGTTCATGGGAAAAAATTAACAGAAAATAGAACAGTTTTCAGGACTGTGTTGGTACGTGAGCTAGGGTGTGCAATGAATTAGTTTCTTTGTTTGATTTCCTTTGGTGATCTTTAAAATCGCATATATTTACAGAAAAATATATTCATCCATTTTAGTTAGTTATATAAAAATAAAAATATACAAAAATGGAAATTTCACCGCTTTTCCAGATTAACTGGAAAATGACTGTTCAAGAAATAAACTAATGGTGCTACAGAATAGAACAGCCTTTCTCGTACTAGTTAGTTTTCTAATTTCTTTGGTCTGTGCCAGCTTTACATTCTTGCCCCATCATCTTGTCATCTGCCATCTATCGCCACTCAAATTACATTCTTTTGAAATTTTGTTCATTTTCGATTTCTTAATATCAGAACATAAATATTACTTCAAGAATTATAAAGAAGAGTAAAACCTCGTCCTAAATAGCAATTTTTATTGAAGAATTTGGAGCCGTTCTTAAGAAATGGTTTTAAGCGTTACAGTAAATGCGAAGTTTGAAACTCTTTTTCACCGGAATCTTTGAGTTTTACGAAAACTTCATTTAACGTCATTTGAACCAATTTAACTCGCAAATCTTTACAAACTGCTGAAAACGTGCATTTGGAAAAAAATCTACGCATGGTTTAGACTAGTAGTGTTCACAGACGGACGGACGTTTTGAAAAAAATCTCTTTTTGAATCAGGGGCCCTCAAAACGCTTATTTCCGTTGAAATCTCGAAATCGACTTCTCGCAGCATTAGATAACTTTCTCTATACTACGCATATACCTTCTCTATACTTCGCTTATACTTACTCCTAATATAAGTACGTAAACGAGAAAATAAAAGTATGGTGATCACGTTATTTTTCATTCATAAATAAGAATAATAATGTGAACGTCATATTTTTACACACGTGTAAAACACACGTTTTATTTAAAATTGTCATTAAGTAAAAAAAATGGATCAATTATTTACATGCACTCAAGGGTAGTTTGCCTTTGGTATAGTCAGTATGAGTCTAGTAATAGTGTAAATTTGAATAAGTTCATTGAGTTATTTAATAGAGTTACAATTAGTGTTGTTCTTGTTACTTAGATTTAGATAGATTGGTTTATTTAGCCTTCTCGGCTATTTGTTATATGAAATACATATTTACATTCATTTTTACATCTATAAGTATACTCTATTAACTATTTTGTTATGATTGCTGTAATGATTTGGGTAAACATCCTTAGGTTATTATTTTAAGAAGTTATTGTAGAGTTGGGAAAGTTGCTGATGATTGGAGTGGTATATAGTGTATTGTCCGTCTTTGCCTTATGTATGTATTTACTTTTGTTGTTATGCATTTCGCCATAAAACGGCCATGGTCGCCATGGCATGGTACAGTATCTAGCATATGTATGGATTAGCAAGATTGACTTCAGTAATTTTTGTTCTCAGGGTTGCTTTTGCTCTCAATTATTTTTACTCTCAGGGTTGCATGGCTATTTACATGTGTGTTGTGAAATGGCTGGCATTTCCACCTTTAAGTTTTTCCATTTCAACAATATCTTCTTATTTTTGTTCCATCCGGATAGCGCAGGAGCATATGCGTGAGGCATAAACACGTTGCTCTGGTTGGTGCCGATCCTGATTTCCCGTCTGTTCTACCGTGTACGGTGGCACAGATCCAACCATGACCTTACAATTCTGAACCATTGTCATAGAGATAGGTATCCACAACTTTATATCGGGTAGCTTAACTGATATCTGCTCAACACCGTTGGCTACCTTTAATAGCACAATTAGAAGATGATCTTATGGGGGACGTTGGAAAGCCGATAAGGGGGTGGATTTTAATCTAACAATGATAGAATGAATACTGGACAAAAATAAAGGAATCCTGACCATTGAATCGAGAATCCGCGTTCTTGGGAGAGTTAGTAGGTGCAGGGGAGGGGAGAGCACTATACAGCCGTGCAAAATTTAGTAACATCCGAAAATGTGTATTCAAGGTTTCTCAGAATAAAAGTTACACACTTCTGGGACATGTATAGAAGGTTTCTTGTCTGTGATAACTTTTTATAAAACGTACCAAAAATAGATTGGCAAAAATTCTATAAGGATTGACAAAGGCCTACTAGTACCAGAAATTTCATACTCCAGATTTCGAAAACGAGGCCTTGTCACTAAAGAGGAACGTAGTGAGTGAACTCTAGTACTGAATGTACTGATTATTTGAAGTACGTCACAAAAATTGTACCCGCTGTAAAAAAAACTTGAGAAGAAGCAGTCTACATAATACATAAGCAGCTAATACATAAGCGCGCAGCGACGGTGTCGCTTATGTATTAGGGATGCGATAACCAAACTGTCACATGCGGAAATCCGTTAATGATATTTCCTGCCACAAGATCATTGGCAAAATGTGATAATTTTTGTATCCTTGAACCTGCTGTAGAAGTTTGTAACATTTATTCCGAAACCACCCTGAATACCTCGGCACACAGATGGGGAGGTGTTACACACACTGTGGTAGATGGCGAGAGGCGGGAGCGAGCGTGGCACCTGGTCTCTGTGTCGGGCGCAGCGGTCCCTCTCGCGGCGGCGGCGGTGGCGCCTGGCGAGCGCGCGCGCCCAGGCGCCGAGGCGCGGCGACGGCGACGGGGTGGCGGAGAGCGCGGCGCGGGCGGCGGCGGGCGACGCCGGCGCGCTCGACTCGGCCGGCGCGGTCGCTGGGGTCGGGCGAGGACGCGGGGGCGGAGCGCAGCGGCAACAGCGGCGGCGGCAGGGTCGGCGGCGCGGGGCGGGGGGGAGGACGGCGGCGAGAGCGAGGACGAGGGCGACAGCGGCGCGGAGTGCAGGCGGTCGCGGCAGGCGGCGCACGTGGCGCGACGCCGCCGCCGGCCGCGCCTCGCGCGCGCTCGCGCCCGCGCTCCCGCTCCGGCCGGCGCGCCTCGGCGTCGGCGTCCGCGTCGCTGGCCGCCGCCCCCGCCCCCGCCTCGCTCGCGGAGCTGCTCGGCCCCCACGGCGACGGCGGCGGCGGCGGCACGGCGACAGCGACGACGAGCGCCCCGCGCCGGCGCACGCTCCCGCGCTCGACGACGCCCCGGCCGCCCCGCAGCTCGCGCGCACGCAGCGCCGCCGACGGGCCAGCGCCAGCTGCAGCAGCCACGCCCCCCCCCCCCGCGGCCCTCAGCCTCTCGCTCTCACACGCGCAGCGATATGCGATTCAATGGAAGTAGACGTGCGGTCGTTAACCCGCCCGCTCCTCTTCATCTGAACCTCCTTCCAGCGCTAGCTACCAGCTGCAAACGTCCACCGACACTCTACGCTCCCCACTTGCAGCAGGTCACACGTGCTCAGCGATACGCAATATCAGTATGACTCCGACCGCTCTTTCTCATCGCAACGTTCCCTCCAGCGCCAGTTGTAGTCGCCACGGCCCACAACCTTCGGTCTCTCCGTTCTCACACGCGCGGCAATGCTGCACACATGCCCAGCGATATGCAATTCAGTGGAAAGTAGACGCCCGACCGTTGACTTCGTCCGCTCCTCTACGTCTGAACCTCTCGTACTGCGCCAGTTGTAGGAGCAAACGCCCACCGACACACAGTGACTCCCCTCTCACGATCGCAGAAGGTCGCACTTGCCCGGCAGCACACTGACACTCACATGCGATTGCAGACTTCGTCCGTCCATCGTCATCTCAACCTTCCCTCCAGAGCCAGCTGCAGCAGCCACGTCCCCGTCGTCTGATTGCGCTCACATCCGACACTTCGCAGCGAGGCGCACATGCTCAGCGTCTAACAATTTATTAAACATTGACACGTGACTCGTGTCTGCATACGTCCTCCGCGATCGAAACATTCTCTCCAGAGACAGCTGCTGAAGCCTCGCCTCGCGAAGGATCAAACTCTACACTCTCGAACTCCCAGTAAGGCGCACATGCCCAGCGACATGCAGTTCTAAGAAAGTACACATGCAACTTCCATTCCCTCTAGTCTCTACCTTCTTAACCTCCCTTTTGCGCAAAATTCACGTGTTACGCGACTTGATAGCTCAATAGAGTGACTTAGATGAAGTTTGCCTTCGGAGGCGTCGTAATAGTTTGCCCCTGATAGCAAATCAACAGATCATGTGTTGGTGATTGGCAGGTTACAGAATTATGTTTAAAACTACTCTATTAAAACATTTTCAAATTTTGTTTGTGTTTGTACGAAAAGCCTGTGTACACTTGAACCCAGAACATTCTTCCTAAACCGAACACTATTTTAATAGAAATTAGATTATTAAAAGAGTACCTTATTTGATTGCATTACTTTCCACGGAAGTACGAGCGAGCGCCTTCTCAAAATTCGAATCTCTGACGTTGTGTATGCATAGGTGAAACGTAATAAGACACGTTGCCACCAATATTTGTAAGATTTTGATCGAGCTACGCAAGGCCTTTAGAGTTCTCTGAAACAGGAGCAAGCATGTGTCTGTTTTGACTTCTGCTTCGTCAATATCATTCAGCGTTGTTTCCGAGAATGCGTTTTACGAGAAGCATAGTTAAATTTGAGAGTTCACGATAAAGATTTAGAGGTCAGAGAAGCCTCATATTGCTTTCCTTTGTTTCACAGCAAGACGATTCCATGAATGGCTGAGTTGGCTCTTTATAACAACTGTTTTCATTGCAGCGTCTCTCACCGAAAGGTCCAAAGGTTCAAGTTCCTACGATGAGTAGATATAAATATACCTCGGTCTGTTGGAGAATTCTAGCTGTTAACTTCTCCCATCTCTATTTTCCCCTATTTTCTGACTACAAAGGAAATGAAGTACGAGTACCATAACAAATGGGGGACTGTGCGCCATCTTCCGATCTTCATCCAAGCTCCCTCCTAGCATACACAGACACCCATACTTACATGCACTGCACTACCGAACAACGGGAGACCAGTCGGGAGCTTACAGCTTATTCCCATAGAGGCAGTGGCCCGGTGAGGGGAAAAACTGGAGAGGAAAATATACCAAATGACCAAATGAGTAGCTTCGATGGTATAATGGTTAGCGTGTTGGACCGTTGTACCCATTTTGCGGGTTCAAACCTAATCGAAGCCATGGATTATTAGGGGCGAAAAAATCCTTCGTACGCCTTCCTGCGAGGAGGAAGTAAAGCCGGCTGTCACATATAGATTTACTGCGTGTAAACAATCCTCAAACCTAAAAGAAGCCTCTTTCAAATCACCTGTTTCTTCGCCCGAGTAAGATCTTTCTCCGTTAGATGGTGAAAAGAACATAGCGTAATTTGCTTGGTCAGACGGAAGATGAGGGATGATGGCCCGAGTGCCGTCACTTAAAATAAAGCTTGAAATAAACTAAACTAAACTGAATTAAATTAGATGACACAAGTAGTCGACGCTGTTCTGTTCTTCAGGTATACGTACATATTCACTGACTCGCTCATGATTATAGGAACATTCTCCTTTGAGAAACTGGTATTCGAGTTGCTCCACTTCAAATTGTACATACATTAAAATGCAACGAAATATGAAATAACGAGTTCAATATGCAAACATATGTAATTAAACGTAATGCGTAAAATTCGTAAAAGTATGTAAAACATGTAATATGTAAAAATTATGTGGCTAACGGATATTTGTAGCATTGATCGAAAGAACAATGGAATAATTGCAAAGCTAATCAAGAGAAATTTAGCTCAAAGAACTGGCTTCATCCTGAGATAAATTCATAAAGGAAGTACAACAACCTCTATGGTAAGCAAGTGATAGTTGAGAAATTGATACGGCATTTTAATACGACTGAAATAGGTACACCAATGTGAGAATCATATACCTATCACACTGATTTAGACACTGTTGGTATGAGGTAATAAATAGGCAAGTCTAGTATGACCGAAGTCAATTCTACACAGACATTACCACACAGTCAATGCTCCGAGATATCGTTGTTTTTATAGTTATTACATACGAACTAAAAATTATACAATATATATATATATATATATATATATATATAATACAAGCAAACAATTTAAAAGTAGGATTGCGATATTGATAAGTGAAAAAAGTTTCAAGACAAGAAAACGTTCCAAGACAAGAACAGTGTAGATACTGAGCCACAACTTAAATAAAAATATAGAATGAAAAGAAACATATGAAAAGTTGATACCATTAAAAAGGAAGATTAGAGAAAGCGAGGAAGTGAGAGTGATGAGAGGAAAAGGAGGAGGAAGCGAAAGACAGAGGGAGAGAGCAAGAGTGGGAATAGACAGACGATCTACTAAAAGACGACCTGTTAGCAACATCAAAGCAACCACACCCTCCCAATAAATCGAACGTAAAACCACCATTCACTAATAAATCTAAAATCAAAACGGGCTAATTCTATGTAAATAATAGATAAAATGTTTAAAGCGGTCCCCTCCTGTTTAAATACTGACGTTCACTCTATTTTTCAGTGCCGATCACGATAAAAAACTATCTTAGTGATTACTTCATGTCAAATGCCGAGTAGTTCACGGGAAACTGGTTATCAAACCAATCACTATCAGGGATCTTCATCCTTTAAACCTTTCGAAACTCTTCGAACTGATGGATTTCTTAAAGGAACTTTATGTTCAAGTAGCAGATAAAACAGTATAGCAAAGCCTTGATCTATTCAAATTCGCAAAATTATTTAAACAGTCAGAAATATATAAAATAGTCTTTGCCGCTTAATATTAATAATTTAACATTCGGGTATCATTTATACTTTCTCGTTCTTGCTAACTTAAGAAGAGAAAGTATTGAAATCGTGCGGCGGAAAACGGGAAATTTTCGACACAAAAACTCTTATTCTCGGGCTCTGGTAACGAAAAAGTGGGAAAGTCCAGTTGCTAAATATAAAAAAACTTCTTCTAACACGTGGTGTAGCCCAGAATTCATGTTATGTGCATCCTTGATATCGAAAAATCAACTGACCGCAAAACGTCTGTCTGTCTGTCTCTGTTTGTCTGTCTGTCTGTCTGTCTATCTGTCTGTCCGTCCGTCCGTCTGTGCACAACGCTAGCGCATAAACAGCCCATTTCCTCCAAAATTCATCTGGATCGTTCAGACTGATTTTGCTGAATTTGAAACCGATATTTTAATTTTGGGGGATTCTATACACGAATATTGAAATCGTGTAGTAAAAGGACATGTAAAAAATTTTCAAAAAAATGGCAACAATTTTTTTATTAATCTTTGTCGTCGGATAGGATAATAGACGTTTGAGACAATGGTGCAGGCCTTATTTTCATTAAAACCCGCCGGCTTTAGGAAATTACAAAACTTCAAAATGTTTTCGGCTTTTCCAACAACTATCATATTGAAGATAGATATTCTTTGCCTGAATAAAATTTGTTCCTTAAAGACAATCTTGAAATAAGGTCATGTTCAACTTTTCGAAAATATGAGTAGTTTTCGTGTTATTTTGCCCGAAATTTAGGCAATTTCAATTTTTTTTCTCACAAACTATTCCAATTTTTTCTTTAAATTTTCTCCACATGTATAGTAAGGAATCGTAAAAACTATGGAGCTAGTCCCATTTTCGGGTATTTTCTCGGTATTTTCAAATACTTCAAAAATATCCGAACTACAAAATTTCAGATAGAGATTTTTGCTCCCGGCTAAGTCTGTTTTACAAAATTAGCTCTTTAAAAAAGGCCAGGTACAAATTTGTTTGGAAAACGAGCGGTTTTTGTGTATTTTCTGCTTGAAACGAAAGAAATATATACTCGTATTCCACCAACAATGGGACCCGAGAAAATTGAACAAATGATATGAAAATTAATTAATTTATTTTTAATTATAATTTACTATTGAAACTGTCCATATTAGTTTATTTTTACTTTATCGTACTTTTACTTTGTACTCAATTTGTGTTCTCAATGTATTCACGTAGTTCTTTCAAGCAATCCGCAAAGCTTAATTGAAATTTGCGCAACAATGCCGCAGTCGATATTTGTGAAGTTCATTGTTATTGAACGTCGAGATGGTGGCGATGTCTTGATACAACTGTTTTATTTAATCGAACTTGTGTTTTCAAATTAACCTTTTAGGGATGATTCGAAACATATTTGATAATTTATAATATTTGTCCGTGTTGCGAGGTATTGAACATACATATTTTCACTACAAGAAATGTCACTTATCCACGTATGCATATTTCAGCATGTCACCAGCAATACACTCCATTTCATAGACTTTCAAAATTTCAACGAGTATAAAGCAAAGGAATATTGTAGAATATCGATTATCCGTTTTATTTTAGAAAAAGTAGGTTTGCTTTTGGTAATCATTTTATGAATTGAAAATTAAAATCAGTTCCCAAAACTTCAGGATTTATTTTATATTTTTACATAATAAATACATTGCTTTTTCACGGCTATTCAACATTAAAGAGTTCATTTTACTACTTAAAATGCTTATTATATTCGATGAATTTGACCAGAGACACTAGTTTATAAAAATCACGTTATTATTATTAATAGTACATTATGAAACGATAATGTAATGATGGGTATTAATACACGAGTGTGATATTACGACACGAGTGAGTATCGTACATTTCACACGAGTGTATTAAACCTATTACATTCAGTTTCATACGGTACTTTTTCTGCGACTTATGGTAACTTTTATAAGTTAAACTTTTACATTCAATCGTTTCGTGGCAATTGACATGCAGGATTCAGCCACAGCCACCTAACGGACAGCTCCCTACCCGCCGCAGGTGGCTTTGTTTTACGATTTCGCCTGCGAGGGAGTACAGAAGTTGCGGTAATAATTCCGGCGTCCCCATTTGTGCTTTTTATCTTATTTCTGGAGGTGCCAAGTCCACCTTTGATTCACTAAACATTTAAACTTGACTTTTTTGAAGGAGAACCAAAGGCAGCAACATATAACCCAAAATTCAAATCTTAACATATAACCTACAAATTTTCGCCCCAATAACCACCACTACGTTAGTCAAATAGGATCGAAGTGAAATTACGATTCAATTTATTTTAAATAGTATTTCCTGTTAAAATTACTAATAATAAAAGAAATTAAAACTGAGAAACATAATATAATATTAAAAACAATTTTAATGTACCAATCAAATTAAATATTTACACTAAAGATTTTCCAGATTAATTAAGTGTCAATACTTGGTTTCTAAGCTTTGTGATTGGTCAAGAACCTGTATCATATGAAAACTGTAATGTAATGAGTATCATTATGCAACGGGTTGCAGACATCAAATGACAGAATTATACAATGGGAGTAGAAAAAAAAAAATTTCTGCACTTCGTTGAAGCAGGGTCAATATAAAAAAGGGCGTTAATAAATTAACTTAATAGTACAAGTCGTAGAATATTAGTAATTTATTTAGTTCATTAGTATTAGTTATTTATCAACTATGACTATGTATTATGACTAATCGATAAACAAGTTGAAATCTGAGTGGAGATGGAAATAAGCGTTTTTGCTAAGAATTTCGCCAAGCGAATGCACAAAAGTTTGAGAGAATTCTGCTCTCGCATTGGTGCGTTGCTCGCTCCTGTATAATTTGCTGCGAATACTAACAGTCAAATGTATTCCTATTGTTTCATTGTCAAAGTAAGAAATGATTGCTGCTCCTGACTGTTGAATTGAATGCAGGTATGCATCACAGACTCTTTGTTTCAATTGCACTTTTTCAATTAATAGCTGAGGTGTCAGTAGCGCAGAAAAGGCAATATTTCAATATTACGTAGCTGTTTGCAATAATATGAGAAAGTATGTGCAGTTGTATCAACACTAGTTTCATTTTGGACAATCAAATTACAAAATAAAAAAAAAGTTTTATTATTCTCATATTATGAAACACGACGTTTGGGTAATGTAGTTTTCCTCATCGTCAAATTTGTTTTATTTTCAGATAAAAACTCATTGATGTTTGTTTTATATGCAATGTTTCTTGTAATTTCCATTTTAACTAATATTTTTACGTATATTTTGGCTGAGCAAATCGTGATCACTTGCAGAACCCTGTCATGTTCCACGAAACCGTAGGGTTCTGCGGAACCTAGGTT